>MIEF01006929.1:0-103181 GCA_001870725.1 Taenia solium
TGTCCCACTGCTCCAGTCTTAGATGATGTGTCATTTCGTTTGGGTGTGTGTATGTGTAAGGTGTGAGCTGAAGACGGACCCGAATTTACACCAGTAATCTACCCACTCGATTTGGTACACTTCGAAAGAACGTGAGAAAAACTTCCAATCCCAAAACACCCATCATGAGTCGTTCAGTCGAAAAATGGTCCTACGCTTGCGCCAACAGTGGGAAATTTCACAGCAAAATACTCATTCACCAGACTATTTGGAGTTTATGAAGGGATGTTCCACCAAGTGATCGTCTGATGTTAGTATACCAAGAGAGCCTGATATTCCTATGTGAAAGGGAATAGGCGTTTTGGAAGTAGAGCAGAACTAGAAACGGGTGTAGGTGGAGACATGTTTTTATCCTTTTGCTTTTAGCGACAACAAGGTTTTGCATTTGCCTCGTGCCTCGTTAAAAGGGGGCTTTATGAAATTTTTTAACACAATAAGAGCATGGACTCATGTAGCTCTTCTCAAGTAGAAAAAAAATGTGCATTTTGACACCTTTCCTTCCGTAGAATTGAGATTCAAGCGCTTTATGCACTACAGTTCGAATAAAATGAACTCAAATGGCAGCCAAATGAGGGTCAACTAGGAGGACTAGATTGCAACATCACGTGTGCGCCTTATTAAGCAAGGCACTTTGACCATCCAAGGTCAATGCAACTTTGAATTCATACATTGAAAGTGAATTCGAGTTTTTTACTCAACCTTCTGTTTCATCTTTTTTTCTAGGAAGAAGTCGAATTGGGGTAGTAAATGAATCAAGTAGATTTTGAACGAACTGGATTGGAAAAAACTTTCAAATTTTTAGCAGCTACCTTAATGGATGGGAGGAAGAAAGAGAGCTATAACTCACTTCGATCCAACGAAGGCAGAAAGCAGCAGAGATGGGTAGTGGAGCCTTTTCGAATAAGACTTGAAGACGTTTAAATGCCACATTGCGTATTTCCTCCAATTGATCACCAATGCACATCAAAATCAATTTCTAAGTAAGCAAAAAATGGATCAAAAGTTCACTTCTTTCCTTTACTTATTTTTTTGCAGAAAATTCCCCAATTAATGAGAGGCTCTACGTCAAGATATGCTTAATTGTTTTTAGATAAGCCATCAGTGCAAAGTCGGGGGTGACAGGAGATCGCAAAATCTCTCAGTCATCTTCAAAACTACGGGACGGTATTCCGATTGCGCATTATAGTCATAACTGTCGTCAGTCGCCCAATAAAATAAATAGCATTATTGACAATGTTAAACTAAGTAAAGGTTTAAACTGGTTACATCTGTTGATCACCCGGACCCTCCCTCTCCCATTATCCACTCCCTCCGAATGACATATTTACCTGAGACGCATAACTTTGGACTGTTCTTTTTTTAGTGGATGAGGCGATTCTTGTTAAGAGGGGAAAAGAAGGTTAAAGGGGAAATTGTTCCATTTTTATCGGGATGGGTACATAACAAGGACGAACCTAAAGAGATTGGCGGGAGGGAAGACTAAAACATGGCTACAAATAGGTCAGTCTTGGGCTGGAATACACTAGTAATAAACAAACTCTGGGAGTATCGTTCCAAGGTCACTCCAAAACAATGGAAACTACCATTTCGCTAAGGCCAAAATCCACATAAACATCAATAATTAAAGGTGTTTTTCTTTTCTCCTACAAAATAAGGCCGGTTCATGGTTGAGTAGGTGTCCAAAAACGGTGAGAGGGGTACAGGCACCTGCGAAAGTGTTTATTTAACCATTTTCTACTGTTCTGGCATTTACATACTTTGTTATTGCACTCAAGCAATACTGACAGAAAATAGGCGGTCACTTGTGAGCCCCAGGAATTATCTTTAACTGTAAGACTTCAAAGAAAAGGAAAAATCCGTCTCATTTGAATCTCCCACTCAAAACTTGTGTAGTCCATACCAGAATTTGTTTCTAGCACAGATGTGTTGTCTTTAAAAAAAGACATTCGGGGCAGCAAATTGAAGAAAGTGGCCTGCAGATTGTTGTCCATTTTTGAATTGGTAATTCATTGTTTTAGGATCAACCTGCAGTCACTAAAAGGCCCGTTTTCGCACAATGACCACTTGATAAAGCAGCCTACACTATTCATTTCTCATTTACCGTCGATAGGGATACAACAATTCAATGCGTAGGAGCTAAATCAGAGGCTTTTCGTGATTGATTTAGCTGTTTTGCAACCTTCGCCTACTGAATAATTAATTGTATTACCAAGTTGGCGACAAAACTATAATCTACAAAGGTGTCTTGACTGGCCACACTTTGTTAATGATGATAGTCAAATATGTCACCTCTTTTTCCCGCCTATTCAAACAAAAACTCACTTCAATTGCAAACCTCAACTGATCAATTTCCTTTTGACCACTTTTTTGCTCAACTAGAGCACCATTCGACTCCATCACAGTTAAAACCCACTTTTCCGTGGAAAGAGTGTCACTTTGTTCCCCATTTTTCACCTCGGGAATTGAACTAAGGTCACCAGCCTCCGAAAGGCCGTCAAAGGAGCACCCTCGTCCCAAAACCAATGGAGAACCGGCATTGAGGTCGATGTTACTCTTCTTTAATTGGCATGTTAGCCAGCGCAGAGCATGAGAGACCAGGTGTTTGCGGGCTGTTGGATGGCTCTGAGCTAGTAACAATTTTTAAAAGAAGATTTTGACTGATCTATACGATAATTTGAATGAAGGCCTAGAAATAAAGCTTCCAAGTCACAGGAGTCTAACTGGGGTCCGAAAATTGTCCATAAATTATAAAATTGTTGTAGAGTCTTGTATCGCAGGACATTTGGGAATTTCTCAATCAAATCAAAGGATGATTTGTTTTCTGTTTGCACAACATAATTTGCGAAAAAGAGAGTGTTTCTTTCGTGAGCCGGTTTAAAATGCTGTTCTCCATAAGAGGTTCACTTGCGAATGAGACACACTCACCTGTTTTGTTACAATTAACAAGTTAGTTAAATGGCTCCGGAATTTCGGTTGTTGTTATTTCACAGTCCTAATGCAAAATGCACTTTTTGTGAAGATTGGACAAAAAATTATGATGCAATTGGATAAAATTGTTCAATTCTGGGCTCAATAATACATGAAAAACCTTCCTATTTCATGGAAAACAGAATCTTTTTAAAAACACAAAATACTACCCTCTTCGCAAAAAGTTTGCTATATGATGGCCTAAATAAGGATGCGATTATATCATTAGTTTAGAAACAATTTTTACAGTTTAAGAGGAACTTACCGAATTGAATTGCAGCGATATACATCTGCAAATTTTGTTTGACAAGAGGCCGGGTCGCTAACCTAAGGAATAAAATTAAAAATATTAATCAGGCAAATTTTACTTAAGATAACAAGAAATTCGCAAGTACCAGCAGATAATTGACCCTGTTGGCGCATTCAAACGACCAGAAAATTTCTTCTCATCACTAACTGATAGATTTCGCATAGGTTTGTTATAATTTACTGTAGCAACACTCGCAACGTCCATGTCGCAAATGTTACTTGAACGATATCGCCGAGAGAACAAGTAGAACACAAACCTAAAAGAAGAAAATCAGGTCCTAAGGCAGCAATTTTGACTTCCTTTATATATGCACAAAAAAGAAAAAGGTCCACTGCTGAGGTGAATCTTTAGAATGTATTAGACAATTCCATTTACCCTCGGGTTTAAGGATCTAGACTAATTAGTTCTCACAGACTGTAGAAGTGTCAAACTAGAAAAATTTCCAGACAAAATCTCATACCAGTCAAGAATTGCACTTGATGTTAACACTATGCCCTGTTCTTTTGATACCAAGTCAATTGCCTTCAACAGTTCATCGCCTAGCAAATTTTCAGCGACATCGTCTCCTGAGTCCGAAAAGTCGTGACAGACTATGGAAGACAACTGTGCAAGAAATTCGTATTCTTCAACCGTCTGTGATATTTTTGAGGCACTTCGAAAGCATGCCCCCAGAGCTTTGATATCCATAGTGGATTAATGACTATTTCAAGAAATCGCACAAGTATCAAATTAAATAAATTTTGAAAATTAAAACAAAGCAAGGCCATTACCATTTAAGTAATCACTAGAAGGTAACAAAAGTTAAACAGGCACTTTTTATTTTTAAAAATGCAGGCGATGGTCATCGGTTAATGATTACAAGATACAACGTAGCCAACGATTTTGTCGCAATGTTAGTTGCCAAAAAATGATTTGAATCATTTTATCGTCTGAACCAGCGTTTGACTCTCTGATATAAGTGGTGCCCTGCAATGAACTCATTAGATATTTATGCCAAAATAAAGCAACAGGTAGCAACTTAACCGCAAATAATCTTTTAAAATTTTCTGCAACCAAAAAAATTAGCAAGCGCATGTGTGGAGTGGGGCAGTCTGTTACAAAATTTCCAGATTCTGCGCTACTCTTGCCACATTAATTGCTTACACCTATTCAGCGAAACTCTGGACCAGAATGTTTGCTGAAAGTAGAGGATTTTTGAAGTTAATTTTTAAAAATAACTACAAACCTCTTCATCCATAGGTCACGCTTTTTATCG
Organism: Taenia solium; assembly: GCA_001870725.1. NCBI lineage: Eukaryota > Metazoa > Platyhelminthes > Cestoda > Cyclophyllidea > Taeniidae > Taenia > Taenia solium. The sequence goes on from MIEF01006929.1 coordinate 4,572, forward strand.
TCAAAGTAAATGTTTGGCAGTTGGGGGTAGAAATCGATGTAGTTGTTGTAATGCTTTGTTCTTCCACCGCCGGATGCGGTTACGAACTCTGGGTGACCATATTGCCTTTTTCGGATGATCTGGTCTCAGGTATATGCCAGAAGCTCTACTTTCTTTCATTTCGCTGAATATATATATTTTCTGGCCAAGTTGCATGCCTTTTTTGTCCTCATAATAGTCTCGGAACGCTACAGTTGTCCATCCGAATCTAGTTTGCATTCTACTGCCAACATCGCTTTGCCTTTAGCCCCCCTAGAGACGACTGTATAATACTTTCCGTGCTCTAACCGCCACTTTTGTTAAGGTCACCTAGGTAGCCATAGGCACTAGCCCGTTGGGCTGGTTTTTAAGTCATGCCAACAGGCCCTTTCCCTCTTTGTGCAGAAGATGTATTCTGCCATAGTGTTATGCAAACTTTTAGACTTGAGAAAGGCTAGGGACAATACAGAAGGAACCAAGTATTATGTCAAAATATGTATCATAGATATGAAGACAAAAAATACTTAGATTGAGAAGCTAATTTGATTACCAAATATACAAAAGCGCATCAAAACGGAAAGCTGAAAAGTCTGATTTAACACAAATACAGGCGACCAGGTATAATTTTATTGCCTTCAGATCACAAGATCTTTGTAGCCTCCCGAGACTCCCTTTAAGGTAAAAGAAGGCATAGTACTAGGTCAGAATATATATTCGGGAAACAGAGGGCTTGGGGGCTGGTGGCACGGCCCGGAGGCCGGCCAACCGGCTCAGTACAATATGGTCACCCAAGTCACCGAAACCGGTAGTTCGAACAAGCAAAGTATTACACAGCCCCTCTCTTCTTTCGGGCGTCGTCCCCGACGCTCCCCGTGGTCAGCCTCCCGCGTCAGCCATCACAACGTAATCAGTGCTGCGAGAAGCACCCACGAGCTAGCCGTGCCAGCCATCGAGATTCGAGCGCATATCTTCTTGTAGTACCATCAATTCTGCGTAGCACTCGGTGCAGCAAATGCGCATATCTTAGTCCTCCTCTCCCACGATAATGCGCCCCAATGGAAGATGGGGGTACAAATCCAAGTTTTTGAACGAATGGAGACACACACAACACAAGTTGTGATTCCAGGCTTCTCTGATGCCGTAGAAGAAATGCAAGGGTATCGTAGAACCCTGAGCGAATGGGGCAACTGGGCCTCATAGGAACAGGATGCACATGATCCAAGTGTACAAAGCATAAAACGATGCCATCGAATGGCGTCCTGCACATTCTACATCTGTTGATACACATTTTGGCGAAGGGATACAAGTTGCCTGAGAACAGGAGAGAGAGCTTACAGAGGAAGCTTGACCACAACGGCGCTGATCCCTCCTGGCAGTTTCACTGGACTTGGAATTCACAGCTAGTGTCGCTTCAGTTGTTAATAGCTTCCTTGCAGAACACGAGAAAGAGGGAGACGCCGGAGATGAACGTCGATCTCAGCCCTTCTGTTACGAGATACCAGAGGTTCTCCCATCCATAGCACATGCACTTCTTTTCACGCCGCCAAAGTTTGCCAGAAGCGGTGTAGAGCAGGATAAAACCCATCACAGTCGGGTCCGCTTTCCGCTGCCACCAAGGTAGCGTCCTGAGACTCCCTTTAAGGTAAAAGAAGGCATAGTGTTGGGGCAGAATATATACTCAGGAGACAGGGGGCTCGGGGGCTGTTGGCACGGCCCAAAGGCCGACCAACCGGCTCAGCATAATATGGTCACCCAAGTGACCAAAACCGGCAGTTCGAACAAACAAAGCATTACATCTTTCTAAGGTTTTTTAGCAGGATTAAATAAATACCATTAATTTACAGAAGATGGACAATTTCGGATTTCCTTTAATGCTGTGTCTGTCGTTTAAAAATCACGTATATTTCAAAGGATTCGATTCTATTTATTAAAATGTCAGGCCTTGAAGTGTTATTTTTAGGTGTCAAATCTTGTGAAATGTATCAGTGGGACATTAAAGCGATCACATCACCATATATTTTGCTCTTGTGTGTGGTTCCTGTTTCATCAACCTCTTCGTAAGCACTGGTATGTGAACAGAAGCCTGAATGTTGGTCTGTAAAAAACTAGTCTATTTAAGCAGTCAATTGTTCAAGGAAATTAAAGAACATCCTTTGCAACTTTGTTTGTTTGAATAACCTAGAATGTAATTAGTGGAGCGGATTTGGTACCTCGTGGACATGCGTGCTAGTAGGAAGGTTTGTTGTGGCGTTGGGGCCTGATGCGTACGTTTTTAGCTGAAGCTTTTTATAGTTATCGGCCGGAAACTGCCCACTGATAAGGAGCCTAGACCAGTTCCCTATCGCATGCGTATCTTTGCTCCCGATTCCGTAACGGCCAAATCGCGATTCTGGTACTTTATTCGTCAATTAAAAAAGATGAAGAAGGGTAGTGGCGAAATTGTCTCCTGCAAAAGGGTGAGTCCGCTTCATTTACGTGATTTTCGATATTGCGTGATTTCTGCTTATGTTGTTAAACAGGAGCTAAGTGCCACGCAAAAACGGATGCAGAGTCTGCTTTAGTTTAGTCTAATGTAGATTTTGTGACACTTACTACATGGCTACTGCATGGTCACTGACTGTAGTGGTTCACTTCGGATAAGTCCATGCGGAAATCGACATTCGATTGGCAAATTTTATTGCTTATCTCGAACATTAATACAACCAACCCGCACCGCTTACCGGCTGAAATTAAATTCAGCTAAATTCGGTGCAAAAATTTGACGCGTATGTGTTACATTGTCTTACGCAACACCTGAACTATTTGTGCCCTATCATCACTCAGCACCCTCCGTCGAAGCTCTTTTTCTTGGTATCTTTCAGCTCTACCCTAGAAAACCCCTGACCGTTAGGAACTACGGCATCTGGATCCGTTACGATTCGCGATCTGGAACGCACAACATGTACAAAGAGTATCGCGATTTAACCGAGGAGGGTGCAGTCACACAGCTCTATCGCGAAATGGGGGCTCGTCATCGTGCCCGCGCGACTTCCATCCAAGTAATCAAAGTTGAAGTCATTCCCGATCAGAAATGTCGCCGACCGCACATAACTCAGTTCCACGACAAGAACCTCAAATTCCCGCTCCCCCATCGTGTCAATCGTCGTCTTCATGCTCCTCGCTTCACCACGGCGCGGCCCCTTACCACTTTCTAAATGTTTGCAAATATAGAATTGGTCTTGAAACGATGATCTTGTAAACCTGATTCTTGTCTGTTGCCTCTATGCCATTAATAGACAGCCTAAGTCCATCTGATGGCTGAAGAGAATTGTCCGTAGTTGGGTCACTCTTCAATGGGAGCGTGGAGTCAACGAGGCAGCTTGTATTCCAACATATGATTGTTATACGCCATACAAAGTGACTGTTGACTCTTCGTGATCGAGTTACGCCAAAAAAAATTATATTCCGAGCTCTAGTGCCTTTAACTCCTTGGGCTGGTAAGCTTGAAATCTCGTGAAAACGATTAGGAACGGTTACCGAAGTCTCTTTTGCCAGTATGAACGGGAATTGCTTCGAAATCACCCTAATTTTCTTTTTAACCACGAGCAAATCGTTTTTTGTACTCTCTTTTGGTCAGTAAGACACCCAAGAATCTGCAGCGGTAGCCCGCTAAGCGGCAACTCGTCTGGGTGAACATTAGGTATCCCTGTCTCACTTCGATAGGTTTGTAACGAAGAATAACCTACCTCCGCATATATTTCGTAGTTGATAAAAACTCTCGAAATGATTACTTTTCTTATCTTAAAGTATGACAAGTTCCAAGCTTGACTCCTTTTTTCAAGTAACAATCGAAACAGGTATCTCAGTGCACATAGTCTTATATTTTTTCTGCACTCCTAGCACGCAAAAAATAGCTTAGACCGGCGAAAGCCCGTCTCAACATTCTTGTTTCTCCTCCGATTTATGAGTCCACAGCCACTACTGCAGTTTACCATTCGGCTGTTTTTAGGAACAATAGATTCAGGTGTTACGAACAGACTATATGGGAGATTAGCGTCGATAAGCAAGCATATTGCAGAATTGACGACACTGCAAGCACAGTGAAGCTGATCGTTTTGTTCTAGGGTCTTCTCCCATCTTGTATCACCTACTACCCCAGCTCTCTTGCAGCAAAGTGGAACAATTCTCTGCCAGAGCCCTTGTAGTCCAGACATTGCTTAGAGGAGCCTTTCAAGGCACCTACGACTTTGCCCCCACAATAGCAGAATGAAGTTCTACTCCCGTCGCCCGTATTGATAAGGCTCCCATGCGCCTCAGAAATTAATGCCACTACTCTGGATTTTTATACTTGACAAAATATTGGGAGGTGATTCGACACAGCGAGCGAGTTCAACCCGCCGTCACAGCAACTCACATGGGTAAAACGATTTCTTGCAGCATTCTAGAATGATCTTTTAGATCATTAGAAGTAAAGCGCGGCCAATAGCCCCTATTCCCCACAAAACAATCCAAATGGATTGAGCTCTCCCTCCCCCTCCCCTTCCCACAGTCTTATGGTCTTATGAGGGCAGGAAGGCCTAACTAACAATGACCATTGTAATCAGACCAGATCGGTCAATGATATCCCCTTGATTTGCTTTCAACGCGAGTACCTTAGACTCGATGAAAACCGAGAGACCACTCCGAATCGTGGTAGGTAACCACCCAGAAAACCTGCTTACAGGTACACAGCCAACTCACCAGCTGTAGTAATTGGGAAGGATGTCATATTTGACAAGAGCGTTTGAAGGTCGTATCCAAGGTTCCTCTTACGACTTGACATTTTTTGCTTCAAATAAAAACGTCCTATGCACTCGAAAATAAGACCGTCGGTACATGACCTCGGACAACATGCAAAGTTTTGCATTTTATACAGTACAGTTTATGAAGGCTATTCTCCTTCATAATTTCACTTTTTGCCGTTTCGCATTGGTATCACCAGTAATGTTCCCATCAACTGCTTTCCGCTTCTTCTCACCCCTCGCCCTACTAGACTCCGGTTGTCGCTCGAACCCACGTTTCACATGACCTGTCAATGCGGTGCGCATGGACGAACCTGGACGCATTTTGTCCAATCTATGCTCCCTCTGTAGATGGATTTGAGCCACCTTACTGCCGAAAACGTCAACACTACGGTTCTTGGTGGGCTTATCCCTTTTTGGACGCAACTGGGATGGAACCCGTAACGAGCCCTTCCATTTATCCTACCAAAAAGAAAAACAAAGATATCCATTCGTAGATAGGATAACAATAATGAAGTCGATGATGAACTTACGAACCTCTGAGGGCATTTGACGACGCCGAAGAACAAAATCGACTTCAGGAGCAGAGTTACAAAGTTCCAACTGGACATAAGGCCCCCAAGGAGTTTTTAGGGCTTCTGTGGTTGTTACCTGCTCCGAATCCCCCATATGGTCACTTCCGCCTTTGGAGGGCCTTTTAAGCTCTTCCAATTTTATTGTCTGTACACGCATTAAGAGTTTTTCTGATGAGGGCATTATGAAGTGGATGACGTATTCCAGGCCTGATGAGTTTATGCAAGACACTTTTGGGCCTCTGAAAAGATCTAAAGCAGGATGAGTGATTGCAAAACATTTGGCTTTACCAATGAGCACAGATTTTAGGAGCTGGGATTGTTCATCCTCATCAAAGGCTTCGCCAGAGAATATAAGGATGGGTTTTGCACCGAGCTGGAGTGTCGTATCCTAAATATGGTGTGAAATTACACAATTCCCAGCGCACGAGTGAATGCATTGACACGTAGTTTTCTATCCCCAATTCGTGCATATCAAGAATCTCATGATCGTGTAACCGACCAATAACAATATTGTTTGGCCTTTTCTTAGAATGCGTTCCCATTATAAAGAGGGAACAGTCGTATTTGTTACACATGCGCTCCTGTCATTAAATAAATTACAGAACCACGACCACGTACAATAAATGTGGCGTCTTCGAATGGTAAAACACGATTCCTCCGGTTAAGCTTATAAACGAGTGGTTTCTTGAGCAAATACTAAAGGAATTAATAAGAATTCGACTTACAAGATCTGTCAATAAGCTATTTACGATTTCTCCCGTATGAGTACCTCTGATAATCAATGTCTGTTTGTCGTTCTCATGAATTTGAGGCTCTCGCTTGGAGAGGAATTTGCGTCCGCGATGAGTCTTCGGAACACTAGGCGAGAACGTTAGAATTTACAGAAATTCTAACTTGATTTGATGCACAAGTGCATCAGCCGCCATGACCATACTAGAGCACGAGAAGACTCCCAATGAAATTATCCACGTCTCTAACCCCAAGGTCAAGCATCAATATCATTAACATCAAAAATATAAAACTTGACAACTGTGTTTGAAAAGTTAGTTGATTTCTTTAAGTATAAGATCTACCAGTATGCTTGTTTTGTTGATATAAGTCAGAGTATTCAATGGATACTGTTTTATTTACAACAGAACATATTGCGCTAATTGTAGTTGAAGAATGCTCAGATTTCATTAAAGACGAAATTAGGCTCAATACCCTGGCAGAATTGATATATTTGATAGGCAGAAAGGATTGAGCTGCTGGTCTGATCTAGGAGTCAGCCCTTCTGGCGAAGTTACAGTGGCTAATCAAGTTAACACATTTCGTTGACCCTCTCTTCTTGTGAACGGCAGAGAGCTATCTCTGGTTAAACCTATGCAACAGCTATTGCGCCGTAATCGGCTTTAAAATAATGTCCCCTCAAGATTTGCTCATGCTCAAAATTGCTTTATCGTGCATTGCTACTCAGGCCTCCAAATTGAAGTGCTTTTAGGAACAGGTGATGATTTTGCCCTATCGAAAATCGCAGAAAACAAAACTATCAATGAGAGCTGCCCAAAATCAGCAAAGGGATCGGCTAGAACGCCTATGGTTTGGGCAGAAAGACGGGTTGTTCAGTGGGAGTGTAAGTTGTGATAACAATTAGCCCACGTAGTTCACACGTGTGTAATAAAAGAATGGCAACCAAACATAGTTACACAAATCTTCAGTTAGAAAATGGATGCAGAAAAACATGAGAAAACATGCATTTGACTTGCGCTTATGAGTTTTAGCACCAAATTTCAGCCCAATCCCTATAATGAGCTTACGCCATCAAAATGCTCATACATCATGAGACTCCTTTATTGCGAGTTTTAGCGCACCGCTTAAGTTATTCGGTGGTATTTGTAGCGCCTCGAGACTTTCTTGAATGCGAAAGTAGTCACAATACCAAAGCAGAATACGGATATTTAGGAAACCGAGTAAAAGGGACTGCTGGCATGGCCCAGAGGCCAGTTCACCCGGCTAGAGCAATATGGCCACCTAGGTGGCTGAAACCGAAACCGGAAGGCATAACAAACAAGGTATCACAGTATTTAATGGCTGGGACTGAATGAACAAATCACAACAAATTAGCTGCTAAGTTGGCGCCCCATAGTATTGGTGGACTGAAGGCATAACAAAACCAATGTATGACCAGTCTCTGATGGAAGAGGAAGATTATTCCGCAAGGCAGAATCACAACCTGCATAGTCCCACACACAACTAAACGGATCATCTGAACTAGTTATACCTTATCAGGTCCAAAATTTAACCGACATAACACTTGCCCATCAAAGAGGCAGAACTGCCTGTTTAATTGAAATTGGCTCATAGCTATGCCGAAGAATAATATTGTAGCGTCCCGAGGCTCCCTTTAAGGAAAAAGAAGGCATAGTACTGGGGCAGAATATATGTTCCGGAAACAGAGGGCTTGGGGCTGTTGGCACGGCCCGGAGGCCGGCCAACCGGCTAGTACCATATGGCCACCCAAGTGACCGAAGCCGGCAGTTCGAACAAACGAAGTATTACAAGTATACTTCACAAATATTATAAAGTCTGTTTTGAATTCAACACACTTTATGGCTTCATGAAAGCTTGCGAGCCGTGAAATAAGGAATTGGGATGTCTTCGAAACTATCGTTTCTCTTTTTAAATCTTATTAAAAATATGGAACATTATATTTGCTTTAAATTAAGGTAACGGCAGTCAATTTTCAAATGACCTAAATCACGTTTAAACATATGTAATTCATTAAAGAGCATGTCAACCGCAGAGTTCTGGCCCAAGTTTGGTCTGTTTTACGATTTCAAGATGATCCGAAAGAACCTTTGTCTTCCCAGTAGCACCTGTGCTGGTCTTGTTTGCCTATATGCTTAGCTATGGCGGCACTTTAAACTCCAAGCTTCGTACTTACACTGCGGCGTATTCTTCGAGCCATACCGATAGCATTCTGCTTCTTCTGTGCCTTAGCAGCATTGGATATTTCAAATTAACGGAAATGTCAAGGTGCCGCGACTTTGTCAGTCTTTGCCAAAAAGTGTGAGACAAAAGCAAGATGTGTCCCTCCGCTGTATCTTAAATGTAGCCTTGTATTCGGTTCTTCCAGTTTGAAATGTGCTTTAATGTGTGGGGGTAAGAAAGCAAGGTTTTGTTTGTTCTAATGCGTCAAACGCAGTTACTTACTTTAGGGTGACTTTTCATTGGTCAGTGAATGGTAAAAGCGTATTTCCGCCATTTTAGAAATGAGGCTCTGCGTAATGCACTGTAATAAAAAACGGGTGTGGCCGTTTCGTCGACGAAAGGCGTTCGCCGGTTAAAAGCTACACAGGGATTTAAACAAATTTAAAATGTTGGGGAAGAATGTATACCAAGAAATACGCATCTACGTAGTGGTATGAAGGTGGTGAAAAATCAGTCGTAAATCGGAACAGCTGTACAGCCAGATTTGAAGGCCAAAAGCTTGACAAGCAAGTTACTCATCTTGTGATTCCCCCATGCGGAGGAAGAGTATTGCTGAAACGCTCACGATCTGCCCATTTTTCCTGGCCATGGTGACAACCCTGAATGACTGGATGACGATTGTCGTGTGAATGGAAAGTAAGGATACATGAATTGGCAATAATCACGAATAATCGAACTTAGTGCCCATAATCCTGAACCCGAATTTCCTCGTTGAAAGACTCACGTTCTGTGGGTAGCTGAATTCAAAGCGTTACGACAGAAGTGTACAAATCACCAGCGTAAGTTACTTTACGCTTTTTTTCGGTTGTCTTTCGGTTTCTTCAACGTTGGCAAGTTAGACCTTGCATTGGAAAAATTATAAAGACGGAGATTTTAGGCAAGGCGAGGTCTTGGAGTAGCAGTTTGGCCAACGTTTAGTGTACCGTTGGTAGGATTGTCCTCTTGGCACCGGACCTTGAGATGAAAAGGCGTATTGGCTCACACAAAGTCTATCCCCAGGCGATATTTGCCATTTTGAAGCAAGTCAACTGGAGCGTCCACTGCCAATGGTCGAAATGCGGGCGGGAAGAAGATTCCCAATGGAAACATCTTAAGCATTTAAACAGAAACCTAGTTGGGGGTTTGTAAACATTCCCAGACTTGTTTAAACGGGCCCAATATGACTGTGCTATGTGACGGAGGCAGAGCTATAAATAATAATCTCTTTATCGTTCCAAAAGTGAAGTGTTGGCGCCATGGCTTACTCACCCAGTAGTCAGGACAACTACAAATCCTTTAATTTTATGCTCCCATACTTTGGTCCAATTCAGTAGTAGCAACACAAGAAACGTTAAGTAGTTCTAGAAAAGCTACCTTCAAACTCATTTCAAGGGATAATTAAGTGGGTGATTTACAGTAGCTTCAAGAGACTTGGATAAGCGTAGGCATGTGGACAAAGAAGAGGGTAAACGCCTACTTTTCCGTCGCTTCCTATAGGAAAACGTAACCATCGAATCGTTTTCTCTCTGTATCTAGTCTAGGGTACCATAACATTGAGACATCGAAAGCAAGTCGCCACCACCCTCTGCTCACGTGACCAGTGGTTGACTTTGGTCAGCGGGGCAGGGTTCTACTTTCTTACGTCAAAAGTCTCACTGATATGGTTGCCTCACGAGACAATCGATGAGGCGAAACAAAAAAGTTAACTGTAACCAGGTTACCATCGTTCACTTGAATTTTGCCGGATTTTTTGACCAAGCAGTGCTTCACAGTTTCTCAAGCCGGTAGACAAAATTACTAAGCGACGTTGCAGCACAGGACGAAGTATGCTCCACTGATGATGATGAGGCTCAGAGCAGTTGAAGGGGAATGTTTCGAGAATAGCCAAATCTTTCACGCCTATATCAGTTGTTTAAGTCGAGACAGAAGGCATCAAAACGAATGGCTCTCACTCACATGTTATATCTTGGGTCTAATCGCCTCCTTTTCTTTTATGGAGGGTAAATAGAAGCGCGTTATGCGTTTTCCGATTGCCTATACAATGCAATTACAGAATACCGCTTGAAGAGTAACTTTTGTGAAACATACGAGCGTATCATTGGCTATCTCCAATGAGCATGCTACTGTGCCCTCATCCTCCTGCGTCTTCCTTTCCTCTATTGACATTGGCAGGTTAAAAAATGAATTGCGAGATGTATGGAAATTCGGCGGGATTTAAACAATAATGATTCAGCAGAGTTTTTCGGCTGTAAAACCTTACAATATTGTGTCCCATGGGCATAAGATTTCAAGAGTTGCCCACATTTGTTTTCTTACACAACCGCCGTCTTTTCACTATCACCGTACCACCCAGACAGCCGTCCTGCGTTTGTCGTCGAACATTCCAATGACCCACGAGGCGAAGAGCTTGGAGCACACTTTAGTTTTCCACCAAAGCCAGCGTCAATTAATGGAAATCTTTTACGGCATTAAAAGTTTATTTGAAAATCTTATACCCAAAGTTCTTGCTTGTGCGTCAATTAATTGGCGTTTGGCCATTTATTTAAAAAATTGAGAAGTGTTCAATAAAGAAGGGCACAAAACATGGCTTCCCAAACTTCTATTCTCATTTGATTGGTTCGGCAGATTTCTTTGTTTAACAACTCAACAGACCTGAATGCTACTTAATAAACATAGTAGCAAGTGCAATGGCAGCAAACGTGTCGTGGACAGCTAATCAAAACGTTCCTACGTGATGACGGGACCGGAGATGCACACCCAATTCCATAAAAAGTGATAGGAGGCCGTCTGGATGCTAACCCATGACATCTTCAGTAGTGGTGATCCTCAGGTCGTAGCCTGAGGATGGCCTGATACCAAACTCATCGATGAATAACCTGTTGCTCAGGCATTTTGTGCAAGAGTAGACTTTTTGACTTCACAGGAGATACAGTACGCGCTCAATAAAGCGTTCTTGCCCTCATTCATTTTCTTTTAACGATCCTTCTACACGGCCGCCCTAATGTATCATTTCAGATGACTTTGTTACTGCAAAATTTATCAGATCTTAAGATTCATTTCAAATGTTACCTGTTCCATGGCAGTATTTAGCGCACTTTTTCCTTAAAATTTGGAAGCCTCCAATCACGAATCTGTCCAACAGCGAGAGAGGTGTTTTACCCTCTCAAAGGATAAGTTAACGTGGTAACATTTTTTGTAAGGAGCAAGAATTGTAAATTTCGTCCCACTGGATTGCCACTGGTGTACCCTCTCAGTTTTCCCTCTGACTATGCAAGAAAGCATAGAAGTGTATGTGGCTGGATCGGAATCTTATGGCACTGCGGTGGTGATCGAATGGCAGAGGATCGTGTCCAGGAGTTAATCAACCTGAGGCACTGCTGTGAATTTTGGAATCAGGATGGGTCACATGAATATATTCAAGGGCAGTCTGATGATTGATTTCATCTCAATCACTCCTTAAAAAAACAAAAACAGGGGCCCTTTTTCCCATTCTTTGTTTTTTTTATTACCGACAACAATTAAAAAGAAACAAATGCATGTTAATGCACATCTTATTCTCTTAAATTTGGCGCCTGGGTTACTACTGAATGGCATATGAGGCGTAAGCGATGGAATAATGGGAATGGTTCAGATGACTTATGAACTTTGAGAGCAATAAATTGCACCTCAGTGACTTGGCGTATGGTTTACCGCTTGGCTAGCACTTCCTCCTATCGGTGTTCCCTTTCGTCCCCGCCTGAGGCATCTAGCCCTCCCATACCGGTGGAATTTGCTATGAATTTATGAGCACTTCAACCGTGGTCGGACTCAATGGGGTCTTGCACGCGACAGGGGGAGGAGAATTCAATAAGACTAGCCCATCGCAATTCGATGAATCGGTCTTGACCTATTTCTAGTTTGACTAACTTGCGTCTTTTCGGTGAATCTTGATAAAAATTAATGCCAAGAAAGTTGCGCGTAACGTTCGATTCCATGCATGGGGATTAACGATGCTGAGAATTTCAACCTTAAATGGTCGATTAACTATGAAAGCTTACCCACTTTTTTCTTTTTCACCAATAAAACTCCCACAGAGTAACCTACGTGAACATCGCATGAATTCACGCCATTACATACAAACCTATTTATGGTCAATGAAAAGTCACTCTTTGTTTAAACAACATCGAGTGCTTGGGAAATTACCAGTGTAGCGTTCCTTTCGTAAATTAGAAAAAATAACTCAGAACGTAAAAACAGAAAAATGGCGCCGCAGTACAAGTAAACCAATCAAATCGCCGTAAAGCGGCCCATTAACCAATAAGGAAGCAGTGGAACTGGGATCTCCCATTCAAGTCACATGTTTTCACCATCAAAAGCTTCCACATCCCTTACTTATTTGTAAAGTTATTGACAAATTTATTCTAGACCGTCAAATACTTTTAATTGGAGGAGGTAATTTTTGAATAAGCTATTCATTATCAGCAGCCCGACAGATGCTGCATTCAATTCGTAAGATTTCGGTGGATAATATTGAACAAATAGGCTAATTGAGGGGATCTCCTCCTTTTTCTTCTCTTCCCTTTGACTATCCCTGGTGTGGAAAGGCTGAATATTCTTAAACATCTTTATTGTACTTGAAGCAGTGGATGGGGCCTTAACAGGCGTTTTAAGGTAGGACTGTCCACGTCAAGAGAATCGAACCGTTCCACCGGAAGTAGATTCAAAAAGTCCTACCCCTCGCCCATAAGGTACAGATGAAGAACATATGTCTTACAAAAATTTATTCATCAATTTGACAGTTTCTACCTTAGACCTATTTGGTTAGTTGGACCCCAACCGTAGTGGATAAGTATATGTAGCAGGATCTTCCCGTTCCTCCTCTTCCTTCTTTCCCTCCCCGCTATTAGAAGGCGGAATATTGCGAGACATTCCTTTACCATAAGGTAAAGGGCGATTGTGGTGGGCCTGTCTGCAATGATGGGGTCTCCGACTCCGGTGATGAAGTACGCTCGCCCGCGACCAAGTTGAAGTTGTATTCCCGCCTCTCACCTTCAAGGCACATTTAAACACCACAATTATTAAAGTATATTTCTAACTGGCAGGTTTTTGAGAGATTCCCAGACGACAAAATGAATAATTTGGCGCTGTTGAAACTCATTCGACAAATTTACCCACTGGATTGATTATTTACATGGAATGTGCAGAAATTATAAACAGGCAAAATAAACCGCCGCCCAAAGACCTTTTTTCAAAGTAAAAATGGGGAAACGCTCCATCCGTTTGCCTTAAAGCAACTCTTTCCGTACAACTAATCCTATGGAATAGCAAAAGACGTGGAGGTGGAGCAGAGGAAATTTTGACACTTTAAAACATTATATCAGATGGGAAAAGCGAACTACTAAACCACACCCATTCGCGCATCCATTAAAAGGATTATTGTAGATAAATTCTTGAACGTATTTTGTTGGGCTTCGCGTAAAGACGATTGCGAATACCTTGATCTCTTTATACATTCGCCAGAGTAAATTTTATTCCCCCACCTAGGCAATTTCAACTTTGTGCAAAAGAAAGTGGATTGACAGCAAAGTGCTCTGCAATATTTCTGTTGATTCCCCTGGATCGAGAAGGTTGGCCGGAGGAAGACAACTTTTATTGTGTGGTATGGACAGGTATCGGTGAGGCCACTTGTCTCATGACAGGTTCTGTCAGACAGTCTTGTAACAAGTCCTGGAGAGGTGGATCAACTTGCAATCAGGTAAAACAAGGACAGAGTTTTAAAAAGACCATTAACGAAACCTAACATGTCCCATGTTCTAGGCGAAACAAGTGTCTCGATACAACTTTAGTAGTATACAGAAAACGTGCACCTTTTGGCTAAAAGTGAGCACATTTTTTGAAGAGAAGATTATATGATGAAATTTTTAATGGTATGACAGTTTTCTGAACTCAACTTTTGGCTACGCGGGCACTTAAGACTTCGCAGGTTTTACTTTTATACGGTGGCATAACCTCTAAGCCATTCCAGGAGGCTCAGCATTTCTATATGCTAAAAATTCATCTTCTGTCTTAATACAGCTACTTCATGCGAACTCATAGAAAAATCGGGATGATAAAAGCGGGCGAATGAACAGTTAATTTAGATAAAGTAGGTACTTTAAAAATTAGAGCTATAATCCTCTACTGGTCTACAGTACTTATTTACACAAAAACTACAAATATAATAGACTGTATAGCCATTGACTAGATACATAAATTGAAAAATTCAACTGTGTAATCATTAAAAAAGCAGGAAATGGAAAACATTAACTACGGATATTCAGCTGACCAGAAAATGGATACGGATTGGGCAAGTTCATGCAATGTCATTGCCAAATTGTATTATCACCTGTTAATTGGAATTACCTCGTCGAGCCTATGGCCTGTAGCCTACCACGCGTTTCCGCATAATCCTCATTTATCGAAGGCTCGATTCTCACAGGACTTCACACTCTCTCCCGTCGGAAATGGGGACGACTCGGCTTTCGGCAACTGCCCACACGAAACACAATTAATAGTCCCACGGTGATACGACAAATTCGAGCACAATTGCAGCTTTGTGGAGTGTTTGCGAAAGTGTGAACTTGTCGTGAAAGTAGGTCGTCGTAGGTACGGTGTCGTGACGGGGTCATGTGACTGAGTCAACGCCAGTGTCAGTGGCTTGTTCCCTCCCGGTGCATCCACGCAGCGCAGTGATGACTGCTTCTGACTGTTAATGGGTGGTGGTTTGTGCTCCACGCAGCCTAGGCATGTGGCCTCAAGCGTTGCTCACACCCCTCACCTGTTGGAGGACCAATTGGTCACCTTCAGTTGAATCAGGGATGTCTCGTCTTCCGTTGGTGCTGCTTCCCTTGCTTGGCCGAGTAACGGTGTTTCGGTGTTTCCACCTCGAGTCAGCACTTTGTTTCAGACGGAGCTGAGCACTAAGACAGTGCCTCAGAGCCCCACTAGCCTCCAGGTCCTAGCGTCTATTCGCATCGCTTTCGGTGGTTCTGTGGCCCAAACGGAGGTCCGATTTATGACTTGAAGTGGTTTTATTGACTGTGCTGTGCGCAAGGAATGGGCTCTTTGAGCTGGCTTTCGAATCAATGACGAGAGGGTTTGCGTTCCCTTCTTTTCCTCCTCTTCATTCCACACTTTGTATTGTGTGAACTTCGTATTCGTGTGAATTTTGCTCATTTTTCTGACTGGTGATTTTGCGTGTCGATTTCGAGCACCTGTTTCACACGTTGGCGTTGTGTAGTTAGTCGGTCATCGAATTGGTCAAAGTGTGGTACACTTACACACTCAGCATTTTCGTTGGTGCCTGCAACATTGTTGCCTCCAACCAACTGAAAGCAAGTCGTCTCGACCCACTTCCACCCCATCCCATTGCATCCCATGCCAAGGCAATGGGAGCAGTCGATTTCTCTAAGCATACAACGTCACAGACTTTCGATGTGGTGTACACTGTACTCGACGGAGAAGGTGACCATCTCAACGCACAACACGGAGCTTTAATGCGGTAGTGCTGAACTTTACTTAATAGCATGACCTTGAACTCCCTTCAAGTAAACAATAACGTGAACGCCTTTTATGTTAAAACACAAAAATATGGAATGAGCTGGAAAATTTGGATAAATGTGTACAAAGCAACAGGCTGTTTTGATGAATCAACTCTTAAGCTTTCCAACACCAATCACTTTTCTCGAATCAAATTTTTATTAATGCATGTCCCGCATGCTTACACTAGCTTCTTTTGTCCCAATCGTAGCTAATTTTTTCAGGCAAAGCAATCCTTAGATTAATCTGCTCCATAGCTAATAATGTGAAACCCAATGTCTCTTTCTTCGGATAAAACCCGTGAAAACAAGACCATGGGTAAGAATGTGTACCAATCTTGGTAATCCAATCCACCTCGAATTGATCAGGCGGCTGCCTGCTTCTGTGCACGGATATGTGATCCCTCGTACTCGATCTTATTAAAACCTATTTTTCCTAGGTAAACAAATGCAATTGTGTAATTTCTGCCCAATATAGCGTGTACATTTCCTCTTCCACATTTGGAAGCATTACTCTCCTTCCTGCTTTATTGGCTCCTTTTAATTTTTCGGGTACGTAGTGCGGCCGTACTGGGCGCTAAATGGACATGAGGACCCTGACAATTCAAATTTGAACAGTCGCAAACGTACTGCACTTTGGCTCAAGGGACTTTTTAAATGGCAAATTTGAACCTGGCGAAGGTAATGAACCAATAGGAGATGAGAGATTAATCACATGTGAGGCGAATATCGTTAATCGGAACTGTTGTGCAAAGTAAGTGTGAATTGTTTGTCGCCGACCTACAGCGATATTTTACCCAAAAGCAAGGTTCACGAGCAAGTAAAATGTATTTTTTCGCTCTTGATTTGAGAACTTCGGGTTGCCTGGGTCATAGCCCGGTTTGTTGACCTGGCATTGTTTACAGTGGAACTGGAGGAAATTGGCAAGTCGACAAGTAATACAAAAGTGGGTATTTTTAGACAAAGTTGCGAACAACAGTGTAGAGCGCAGTCCCTGATCTCCGATTCTTGTGTTGATATGCGTGTTTTCCACATTAAATGGGAATCTGTCACGTTGCCATGGTCTACGGATGCTATGGTAACGTAAAGGTTAATTAGTAGTGCCGCCGTTATTACTGTGATGGATATACTTTGGTTAAAATGTTAATATGGTACCACTTTTAGCCATGGGTCTCCCTAAAGGGTTGAAAGTTTGTTATGTGCTTCAATAAAGATTCAATGAACACTTAGAGGTATATTTTTGTCAATTGTAAATATGCTTCTACCTTCCGGCTGTCAGCACCATTGATGTCCCCTTCATGTAGAGGACAAGCCTGAACCAAAATCTTAGCTTTCGCAGCTTTAAAAAAAAGCAAATGAATGAGATCATGGCGCCGAAGTACAGTGCTTCACCATGTAAAAGCCGCTAGTGGCAACGCATTTACGCAAACACAAGTAGATGCCTGCGAAAGCACAAAAAACAAACGCATTTACGATCCACGCGTAACAGTCCATTGAACCTTGAAAAGTGTGGTGGACGTGATAACAGAATTATTTACACGTGCACGGTAAGTACCACCCACTTATGGTCAGGTGGTCACACATAGAAATGACACACAGCGGAAATGCAGACCCCCAACTGTGAACAAGGCGATTCAGACATAATTTAATAGTAACTTACTATGTCCAATGGATGGCAAGCCAAATCTCCTGCCCCCTCTCACTACGTGAGCGGCTTGTTTGTGAGACAAATCGACCACTGGAGAGGTGAGCAAAACCAATTACTTCATTGAGTGTTCAACTCGATGATTTTTGGGATTGGGAAAGGCTAGTGTCCCGAAAAATCAATTGGCCAATCAAATTAAGGGACTAATTTTATTGCTTTTCTTCTTCCACATGAGATTTGACTGAAAAAGGATCACTCATTCTAGAGAATAAAAGTTAATTGAATTGCGTAAGCTAATAAATAAAGCAATGACGGGTAATTAATGGCCATTGAGGGAAACGTTGCTCGCATAAGTGTTGCGATATTTTTATTCTGCAAATTATTGCTCAGCAAAGTGAACTGGTTTATAGATGAGAAATCTGTACACTATATGCCATAGCCTACGGATATATACGCATAAATATATACACAACTCCAAGTTATCGAACAAAAAATAGGCCCATTTGCTATGTTAACGGTACAGGATCCGATGAATGTGCATAGTTTTATGGCCTGGTGTTCTCTCGCTTTTTTCTCGCCTATTCGCACATGCACACAACAGCTGATGCAAACACACGTACAGACGCGAAATCCATTACCTAAGTAACGGTTCTACGTATTTACCCCGACTTGACCTTGTTTATACCGGGCACGAGAAGTGAATTCCGTTGACGGGTGACGGTTACCTAATCGACCTGTTGCTGGGGTCAGTCCTGTCAACAGGCCCAGATATTTTGTAGACAATGCCAATTATTTGTATCCACATTCACAATAAACAAATTAGCAATTTGCGTTACTATGCTAGTGAGGCGGAAAAATGATGCATCACGTAGTTGCTATGGTCGACGTGGATGGGCCTATTAACCACGACGTCTAACTAGCATGAAAGACTGATGAAATTTCGAATTATTAAGGTTTTCTTTGACTTTAAAAAGAAGTGAACCTTCTGAATTTGCAGAACACCCCCCAAACTGTCTTTGTTTCCAACCCGTAGAGAAATGGATTGATAAGGAATGCGGTTGACTAATTCTACTTCCCTTTCCTGGTTTCGGAATAAAAGAGTAGCTATGCTCCAGTTATGGAAGTACCCACCTATTTTCATGGCCAAACAGGAAGTCCTATTTTAGCTGAAGGAAAGGCCTGCTTTTCATTTTTTTTTGTCATGTACTAAGCCCAAAGAGCACAGTGATCGGATGTAGTGGAGTTCACTTTTGCTGCCTTAGCTTCAGGAAAAGTGTTGGTGACACAACTGACAATCACTGGAGCTGTCATTCACCTCAGATTTCGTTTCCTAGAGAAGGAGAAGAACGCTGAACTAGGGCTGACCAACACTCATTTCCGTTTATCAAGGGGAGTCCACACTTTGTGTAATCCCCATTCTTTTGTAAGAGTCAGGATGACAGAAGACAGGTAATCACTTTGTAAGTAACGCGTACTTTATTGCACCTAGAAAGACTTACTCTTTATGGGTTGACGTGGGACTACTTGATACACCGAGTTTTGGTTTTGGCTGGAAGGTAGTCAACAAAGTCGTCGATCACCCTGAGGAAGTGGCACTTCTCCCAAATCATGGAAATGATGCCTTCTAGTGCGAACGAAGAGTAAAAAATAGCTTTGAACTCACGTTTCGGGTAACCAAAAGTTGATGCGGTATTTTAGGTGATTCTGAATTGTGCAGAAAGGATTCTGGAAAAAGATGTGACTGCTTATGAAACACAGCCATACGTCAGTCAGCCCTCTTTGTGTTTCCTTATCTTTTCACATCATTTTGAATTTCCCTACAATCTGAAGTAAATTGAACCCAGGGCATGGGATTTTGCCGCATCGTTTAGACAGAAGCTGTGGAAGGCTGTAGCCAGATGTACACGGGCTGTGCGGAATGTGAGGTATCCAAAGTAAGCGCCAATATGTTTTCAGTCTTGATAATGCGAGATTACGCAACTTCGTTGACCAGCACGGTTTGAGAAAGGGTCAGGAACAGCCGAATCATTTACTCCCGCACCAATTGTTCAAGTGGTGGTGGAAGTGACCAAGACAAACGATTTGTCTGATATATGTTCTCAGCTTTTTTTCAGGAAAAGTAAACGGAAGCGCGGCATACGTCATCCAATTGTTCATTCGGTGCAATGACAAGCAATCGAGAGGTGATGGGGAAAGCTGTTTGAAGAGCAGCATTCGTTAACCAGACGTACACACCATTAACTATCCCCAATGGATATGCTACCTCGCCTCACTTCCTATGGTGACACTAGGTCTAGACCATCAAGGGGAGCAGCAGTCACATCAACTCTACATTTTGTCAGCGAAGAAATGGAGCACTTACCACATAGCTTTCCACTACTTTTCTCTGCCTGTGAAGTAGTTAGTCTACCTTGCACTCTGGCATCACGGAATTTAAGAGCAGTCTTGAATGTTTGCATAATCCTCAAGACCGTTAATAGAAAATTTTTTTGTGAAAAAAAGCAATACACCGAGATTGATGGGGAACAGCAAAATCAACCTACCCTTTACCCTCGCTAGGGATTCGGCGAGTCAAGTGCTGCTGTCAAAAGGTTAATTTGCGCCCCAATTTCCAAGCGATGTGAAACGCCGCTCGTCTACGCATGAGGAAATTAGGGACGACCTCCGGCCAATCTTGCCAATGGTTTAGCCCTCTACTCCCTTCCTCCACTAAAAAAAGCGGTGATTCCACCAACCCAGACTCTTTTGGGATTTATTTGAGAAGTTGGCTCCCAATGCATCGACCAGTCTGACTACCTTCCCCAATTAAAAGAAGTCCAATCGGACTTCTCCAGCACCTACCTACGACCGGCCATAGTAACCCTCGACCTGTTGCAACCCAAGCCCATTGAAGGGATCACTTTACCCCCTTCTCCCCACTTTTCAAGAGTTAATGAAACAGCTGACAACCTAGCCCCCGATCGGTCCATAAGTAGCAAACACCCCTCTATGGCTCTGGAGATCCCACAGCCAAGCGCTTCTACGGTTTGTAACCAAAAAAAAAGCCTTCAACGTCAGCTTGTGCATTTCTTTCCTTGATCAAAGGCGTATTTCCCATAAAATTCCAGGAAAAAAAAACCAACTCATACTCCTACAGTTTTATGAATTCTCTCACCCGCTCTTTCCAACCTTTGTATCTGAAAGTCCTCAAACAAAAGGAGATACAATGTCATCTCGTTTGGTGGCAACAATACCTACCCAATCCTTTAAGGAAGATGGGTGAATCTCTCTCCGTGGTGATGAAGTCCGTCCGGCGGGAACCTCTACTAATTGATTAAAACACGTTTAGTACGCCCCGAAGAGGATACGCCTAAACCCCTATTAAGCTAACATGTAGTTATATTCGAACAGTGTGATCCCTAGAACGAAAGGTGAGTGTGCGTGCGTGTTTTGACTTTCTGGTATGTGATCGTGAGGTAGAGAGGTGGGAGAACATAGAGATATAGAGAGAGAAAGATAGACACACAAAAGATTCCAGCCATGCACTGCGGCCGACGGTAGAAACAAGGCTGCCTTAAAATGTACTTTTAGAGGAAATACATTAGAGTAGTCTCATCTGCAGGCAAAATAAGACTTTCTGACTGGGAGTTTGACAGACAGCATTCACTTCTCTCAGCGTCTATCACAGTCATCCCGAGGACTGAAAGACTCCGGTTTGGGGGAATAGAGAGGGGAAGCGTAAAGTAATCAACAACCTAGAAGAGGACGGGGTATGAGCACAGCTTTTGAGACTACCTTTTGATTTCACGGTGACGGCGAAGGTCGCTTACTCGAAGGAGAGATGGAAAGAAATGAAAGACAGTAAGCACCCGCTCGTCACTATCACTGCAACTGCACGTGTTTTTTCTGTGTTTGTTTTCTGTGCGCGTTTTTTTTCGGTGAAAGGGTGAGTGCAAATTTTTTCCAACAGGTGAAATAAAATGAACGAGTGTGTGATAGGGAAGGGAACAAATTAGGATGTACAAATGAGAAAAAAGATAAATGAAGATAGAATAAGAGGGATATCTACAAGGAAAGAGCAAAAAATTGGTATAGAGTGCAAGATCCCAGCTCTTAAGTGGTGGTGGTGAGAATGGGAGCTGGAAGGGTCTTTTGATGTGCTTCACAGGGTGGTTCCACGACATTAGTCGTGGAATTGGAGGTTCCAGAGTGTGCCGCTTCTGGACCCGCGTTAGGGCGATCAAGCGTTGAGCAGAAAGAATGTCCGCCTCCTTCATCCTAAAATGAATGTGGATTTTGCGTACGTGAACCACTTCAGGACCAAAATATTCATATGAACTCCCAACCTTCTAGGCTATTCTTCAGTCTGATTTGAATTTTTGGCTATTCTTGCTTACTACAATGCCTTAAAAATAGGGAATTTCAATTTTTACCTTCCCAGAGGAGGGGAAATATGAAGCCGAATTTTAAAACACTCATCACCGCCGTTATATAAGTACTCTTATGAACCTTGCTGGTATTCATCGTGAAGGAAACCCACGTGCTTCATTCAAGACACTAGATGAGGAAGTAAGCAAGCTCTCCCATAATTAAGCATTAGTTAAAGCTAGTAAAAGTACGGACTTTAGGCTTGTTACTTTTTAGATGAACATCACAATTATTTTAGTAAAGTAAAAGATTTAAAAGGGTCGCTGTGCCGACAAGCCTATAATGAGAGAATAGTGGACACCTGAAATGGCATACCGTCAGAGATACTGTTCACCCTGATCAATTAGCGAATAAGCTATGATCCAGAGGAGTTCAAGGAGCTCAAGTGGTTTAATGAGTCACATAACAAAGCATAGGCACACCGTAATAGAAAGATTCACAAAATATCAAATCGAAAGTTTCATGAAAAGACAATGAGAATACTGAATGAGTCTTGTACAAACTTTCGACTTATGAAAATGCATGCCACTTTAACAGCTACTTGGTATCAAGATCCGAGCACAACCGACTTGGTAGAGAACACTGCTGAGTTGGGATTGACATGTGCATTTCCAATGAAACGTTGACAGGTGATAGAGCTATCCAAACGCGAAAAAAAGCAGTTATGGGAAAAAATCATCTCAGGGAATAAATGGAGAGGATTAACCAATGCTATTTTCGGAGTCATCCTACCTCTCAAACGTTCAATGTCTTGACTACAAACACAAAAAATCCAGTTGTAGAAGCAATAGGGACAGGGAGAGAAAAGGTGCTCAAAAACGTTAACACTAATTTGCTTCCTTGAACAGACGAATAACAGAAAATGCCTTAAAACTATCCTAAATGGCACTACAACTGCAACCGTTTCATGAACAAACAAAAAGGTGGACGATTTGACAATTGCGTGAAAAGTAAATTCCAAAATAAGACGGAATTCGACAAGCTTAAGCTTTGAGTACTTAGAGCATTCAGCTGTTAATCAGGCCAGGTAAGATCAGACCACAACAGATTAAAGCGGAGAACGATTGAAATAAACAGCCACATTCAACATTTAATGAACTAACGATATTGATCGCCAGAAGGAGGCTCAAGATCAACAAATCTAGCTAAATTCACCACCGACACATCAATCTACAAAAGTAGGATAAGGTGGACGAGATGACAAATTTAAAGTACACATCACGTTGTGCATTGAGATGGTCACCTTCTCCGTCGAGTACAGTGTACACCACATCGAAAGTCTGTGACGTTGTATGCTTAGAGAAATCGACTGCTCCCATTGCCTTGGCATGGGATGCAATGGGATGGGGTGGAAGTGGGTCGAGACGACTTGCTTTCAGTTGGTTGGAGGCAACAATGTTGCAGGCACCAACGAAAATGCTGAGTGTGTAAGTGTACCACACTTTGACCAATTCGATGACCGACTAACTACACAACGCCAACGTGTGAAACAGGTGCTCGAAATCGACACGCAAAATCACCAGTCAGAAAAATGAGCAAAATTCACACGAATACGAAGTTCACACAATACAAAGTGTGGAATGAAGAGGAGGAAAAGAAGGGAACGCAAACCCTCTCGTCATTGATTCGAAAGCCAGCTCAAAGAGCCCATTCCTTGCGCACAGCACAGTCAATAAAATCACTTCAAGTCATAAATCGGACCTCCGTTTGGGCCACAGAACCACCGAAAGCGATGCGAATAGACGCTAGGACCTGGAGGCTAGTGGGGCTCTGAGGCACTGTCTCAGTGCTCAGCTCCGTCTGAAACAAAGTGCTGACTCGAGGTGGAAACACCGAAACACCGTTACTCGGCCAAGCAAGGGAAGCAGCACCAACGGAAGACGAGACATCCCTGATTCAACTGAAGGTGACCAATTGGTCCTCCAACAGGTGAGGGGTGTGAGCAACGCTTGAGGCCACATGCCTAGGCTGCGTGGAGCACAAACCGCCACCCATTAACAGTCAGAAGCAGTCATCACTGCGCTGCGTGGATGCACCGGGAGGGAACAAGCCACTGACACTGGCGTTGACTCAGTCACATGACCCCGTCACGACACCGTACCTACGACGACCTACTTTCACGACAAGTTCACACTTTCGCAAACACTCCACAAAGCTGCAATTGTGCTCGAATTTGTCGTATCACCGTGGGACTATTAATTGTGTTTCGTGTGGGCAGTTGCCGAAAGCCGAGTCGTCCCCATTTCCGACGGGAGAGAGTGTGAAGTCCTGTGAGAATCGAGCCTTCGATAAATGAGGATTATGCGGAAACGCGTGGTAGGCTACAGGCCATAGGCTCGACGAGGTAATTCCAATTAACAGGTGATAATACAATTTGGCAATGACATTGCCCAACCGATAATTGAGTAAAATGCATATGTCAGAGATCTAACAGCAAATAAACTTGTTCAAATGGGCGAGAGAATAAGCTAATCTTTTTAGCAAGGATACCTTGTTAGAATGGAACGGGTTCTTAGCAATCCAATGAAGCTCCATTGATACAAGACACACCAAGTAACGAGATTTGAGAGGTCGAAATTTGGTAACGGCTCTAAATAAGAGGTAGGACTGGCAACACCAGTAATTGAAAAGCAGTACTTAGCTAATAGACGTTTCCACGATAGATTGTCCGTTGGTTTGGGAAATGATGTCTTGGGGATTGAAAACATGAAAAGCATCCGATAATCTGCTGTATGGGCGATACGAACCAACACCAAGCAGGTTCCGGTGGTTACGAATAGGTGAACAAATCAAATTTGAACAAATAAATGAGATTTGCTACAGGTAAAAGCCTTTCCTTACAGTTATAGCTAATCTACATTGCTCGAGCTTGCAATTTTACCAACAACCATAGAGTGAACGAAAGGAGGGCAACGATACACCTTTCCCTGTGCGTAGGTGGGAATGCAAACACGGTAATGAAGTGGCACTGCTTTCTGCACGAAACTCAAACTGGGAGCTGCATATAGGCAACGCCAATGTGGATACACATACATCGAGAGATGATGGAATTACTAACGCTGCTTGTCTTTAGCTCAGAAAGAACAGGAATTCAAAAATTGTTCTTAAAGGCAAAAATCCAAGTGGACTAGTCAAAACAAGTCCATTTGTAAAGGAAATACCAGATTTAATCGCGTCAAAGTAATCGATGTATTTTTGTGCTCCGACATTTCTACCATTAAGGTATGCTTTGACACTAGTTCAGTGGATTGTCCATAATTTCCAACCCTTTTCAAGTGAAAGTTCAAAGTTAGCTGTTTCTAATTTGCAAATCAGGTGTTTCGCCTTTTTTTATAAGTCGTAAGAGTGTACGCCAGGAAAGGCAAAATAGGACTCGCTTCACGAATCGTCACCTTATTTAAGCTGTTTCACGGAGAAACTACGGATGAAGAATGTGACCATAGAGAGAAAATGAAGTACAAAAAGCACTGAATTCGCGCGGTTTTACCTCACGTGAAGATTATTATTTTGTCTTGTGAAGAGAAAAAAGCTACCAACGAGCATCGTGATACATAAAACAAAAGGTGAGACAGATTTTCGCCTATGATTTACAACAATCCTGACAAGTGGATCACGTCAAATAAAATCGTATTTCCTTCATCATAAAATGGCCTTTGATGTCTCCCAAGATATTTTTAGAATAAATTTACCACTTTCTAATTCAACAAAGTTAACTTTGATACATTAAAACTGAAGACGATTCAAAAAGGCGTTAATGTGCTCAGCACGCACGCATGCAAGGAAAAAGTCAAAAAATTAAACACCTCGACAATGCACTCGGTACCAATTTGTGAGAATACTAGAGCTAATCGAAACATCCAAATAGGTCGCTCCGTGAATGAAGGAATTAATGAACAAAAGTTGGTAGCACGTTTGTAGCCCGCCGGTTAACACCCAAACTGACTCACTGCTGCGAAAATTGAACTCAGAGTAATTCCAGCCCAGGACTAGGACAGGTGCAACAAAGCACAATTCCAGACTAGTTGAAATAAGGACGATTTCTTTGCTTGGAGTGAATTTGACGTCTTATTAAGCAAGGATATGCAGCAAAATTTGTTCCAGAAAGCTAGGGAGATACCAGATTCAGAAAAATACATATGAATCACTAAAGGACCTTGGACTTTTAACGGCCTTGTGTCAATAAAAGTAAGAAGAACCTGCCTTTCAATAAAAACTCTTCATGAGCAAAGAACCAAAGAACCAAAAGCGCTAATGCTTAAGTTTCCAATTTCGAACTGGATTTCTACTAATCAAGGAAGTGTATAAATGGATACTTTACTGCCATCAGGTAAAAGTTCGAAAAAAACTCAAAATGATGTGTATTTTTCACTATCACCGAATTACTTTTGAAAAAACATCCTTACGAAAACAGTAGGAGAAAAGAGGAGCTGGAATAAGTTAAATTAAGTTCCCTGAGGCTGGAATACGACAAACACTTTTGCATCCTGCAAAAGATAACTTTTCAAAAAAAATCTTACAAGACAGATGCTAGTTGTCTTTATTGACTGAATGAATCCGACGCAATGTGTACTGAGTTTCAAAAAAGGTTCACAAGCTTTAGAAAAAAGATACTAACTTGTAATTCGCAAATCTAGACAAAGGTGTGCCAAGTGATGGAGCCAAACTGAGATTTAACCCCTAAAAGTAGGGCACATGTACTACCAGAGGAGATCCATTGGCAATACTTCACCTTCCATGTAAAAGGCGAGAACCAAGAGCTCAGTGTATCAAAAGCCGAGATAAAACAACAAATCAACTCCAATAATTAATGTGCTAGAACTTGAACACGAGGGTCTCATTTAAACCAGATTGAAGGTGAGAAAGTCAATCACTCACTATAACCCCTTTCGCCTCCTCTTCTCCCTCCTGCTCCTCCGCATTTGCACCTCCAAGCACAAGCACCTCCTGCGGCGGGTCCTGACAAGGTAATTTATTAGAGAAGGGTGGCGGGACGGCTGTCACGACAGATACGTCTTCCACTCCTACTGTGGTTCGTTGTGGTTCTAAAGCCTCCCTAACAACAGAAGGAGAGTCCAGAGTCGATACCAACTCTCGTGGTGCCTCCGTGGTGACCAGACACGTGGCCACATTTGTTAGGACAGTTGGAAGCCTCGCTGTCGGTAACGGACCCACGGGCCGTCGCAATCCTAGACCAGAAACTTTGCGAGCCACAATCTCTGGCGGCCAGGAGCGCATATGCCCTGCAGGTAATGGGAATTCTGGCATCGGAGGATGTTGATGCTGATGGGAGGAGTGATAGCCACTGCTCTCACTACCCGGAGTGGCCACAATAGAGCCTGACGATCCAACACAACGTGGAGGCAATAGAGAGGCGGTTTCCGGAGTCCGTGACTTGGCTCGAATGTCCGAGCTTAAACGCCGACGGCGATTCGATGCGGTCTGAAGTTTGCGACCAACACCTCCTTGAGAAGAAATTGAGGGCGAGCGAGAGTAGATCTGTGGTGTGAAGGCAGGTGTAGCGAGAGATGGCATATAGAGACGTGGGAGTGTAGATTTAAGAGCTCCAGAAGTGAGGCCATGGTTGTTATTACATTCATCTACGTTGGTCTCGCCAGGGGATAGTGGTGGAGGGAGCAGATGACGCTCTGTTGATTCCGCACCTTCACCATGAAGGCGTTTGGCAAGGGAAGCAACGCCACTACCACCACCTCCAACACCAGCTTCCGCCTCATCGTCGGAAATTCTTGAGTCATTATCACTCTCTCCCTCCCCACCAGTGCCACCCCATTGACTCGCAAAGGTATAGGCCCCAGCACGAGTGACGTCCGGAATGCCCTCTTGGTCCACCATCACCACAACGGCATGAGTGCAGCTAGTGTCGTTTCGACCGATGTTTGTAAGACTGGCGCTACTACCTGCAGGTCCAATGCTGCTGCGAATGTTGCTAGTACTCGCGCTGATAGGTCGACGACTCCACAGAATCGATTTGTTATTTGTACCCTCTTCTGAAGGCGGCTTCCTCTCCCCCTCCTCACGCGATTTACTCAAATTGGGGGGCCGTGAAAGTGTGGTCTTTTGATCCCGCGTGCGAGTGGCTGCCTTCACTTCCTTCAGGTAACGTGGAGTCGTAGCATTGTTAGCACCACCTGAACGGAAATATGAAGAATATGGCATCTTCCGGACACCGGCAGATCCAGTAACTGCCGCAGTCGCGTGTATCTGGTCCCCATTGTTATTGATTACTGCATCCTCGACAGAGCGTTTAACAACCCCGCTGCCACCGGCTGGCTTATAGACATTGGGAGAGGAGCCTCCAAAACCGGAGCCAGCACCACCAGGACAGACGTTACCACCGTTTGTGACTGCAGAAGCGTCCGTCTGCATTTTGGCAGAGCAGGCCATAGCCCGAACACCCGAGTAGAAGCCACTAGTTACCACTAGACCGGCACCACTGGCCGTAGGAGCAACAGCCCCGTTGGCACCCAAGCCTGAACCCCTAGTAGCTTTAGCATCAGTGGTCCCCCGGTTATTTTCTGCATTGCCGTTAGCTGGGAGGTTCATATGATGCTGGTTTGTCTCGCTCATGGCACCAGAGTGATCATTTGTGACCTCCCAGTCAAAGGGGTCACTATCATTGATAGAGCGTCTCTCCATGTAGTTGTTGAGCAATGACTGAAGGTACTGATAATCAGGTTTGTCAAAGTACGTCAGACTCTGAATATGCTCAAGGAAGGCGCGAAATTCACGGGGCATAAATTTGAGGAGTTGGTTTTGGTCGAAAGACTGCTTCATTATGCCGACCTGTTCTTTGTCCTTCGTCTTACGCCAAGGCAGTTCTCCGGTTATGAACTCGGCTAGCATATAGTAGAGCGACCACAGATCATCCTGTCTTCCAAGCTCCTTGTTAAGGTGAGCATTGACCGAGGCATAGCGCACAGTTCCACGGAAACCAGCAACCTGTCTAGGAGGTCGAATATCACCGCCAGTGGTGGTGTATTGACGTGCCAGACCAAAGTCAAGCATGACAATACTTCTGGGACTGACAGAACCCGGTCCGACACCGTTTCCAAGAGCGAAGTTGGAAGGTTTAATATCACGATGCAAGAACCCCACCGAGTGGATATTTTCAATGGCAGTGAGGATCTGACGTGCCAATCGAACCGTTGTAGATATGGAGAAGTAGCCGCGTCTTGTAGAACGTCGCAGATCAGCGAGATTGCGGCCCTGCAGAGTCATGACGATATAATTGTAGTGCTCATTACGACCGCACCCAATGAAACGGCAGATATGTGGTTTGCCCTGTAGACGCTTGAGAACAGCGACCTCCATTTTAAGTACCTGTTTGGTCTGTTGCGAGGACTCCACCTTGATGGCAACCTTTTGTTGGGTCATAGTATCCAACGCCTCATAAATTTCGCCGAAGCCTCCGCCACCGAGCTTTTTGCTCACCTTCCACCGATCCTTGATAACAGTTCCTAGGGCCACAATATCACTTGAGGTTGATGTCATCTCTGGAATTTAGAAAAAAAATAACGACTCCTCATCTCTACACCCCAAACTACTAAAAATTTCAATAGAGGGGACCACTCAAAAAGCAGTCGAAAAAAACAGAGAGGATTAAAATAGGATGGAATTTTCAAACCCATCTCTTAAAAAAGTTACATCGTTGTCTCAAATAGGTACACTAGTGCATAGTTTACTAATGCAGTGATAAAACCATTGAGTTTTTGTTAAGGAAAATATTATTTATTCTGGCACAACAAAGCATCAAGGAAATGTCAGTAATAAACAAGGACTACGTGTATGTACAACAGAAATGTGGCAAAGAAAGTCCTATTAAGGTGATGGTGCCTTGAAAGAAATTTACTCTGACTTTTGGCAAGATTGCGATTATTGTTATTACAGACATTATTTTACATGAACACGACAGCCGACAGACGCGAATAAAAGCATGTTATTATTGCTACAATAAATAATATAAGGCTTCCATTGGCAAAAAGTCACAATAGTGTGGAGCATTCGACAGTAAAAAAAGATTCAGAAAATGTTTCAGGCATGCTATTTTACTTTTCCACACGATCGAGGGCACACTGATAAAGCACTAGCAACCATCAATCAGTAATGAATTCTAAACCAACTCAACCGACGTAATCTGAAATCAATAAATGCACAGAAGCGGTCACAGCAACATATCAAGGGAGTTTCTGATCAAAGCCTACTTGTATTTGGTTCCAAATGCTCAGAAAAAACACAATCCCCCGAATCAAGCTTCAAAACATTAGAAAACGGATTTGAAGATCGCTGACGCGATTATAGTCAAGCATATAAACATTGAGATAAAAATGAAGCGCTAAAACAAACAAATGTTTCAAAAAAACTTAGAATTGTTAAAGTGCTTACTCAAAGGAAGGGCAATTGATGTGTGTTTAATCAGACCATGTTCCATCGTACAAATTCTACACTGCAACATATTTTTCCTTTCCCCAAAATAAATGCTCCAAAATTATTTTGATTCGGACTCGACGACAAAAACTAGTAATATGATTTGTGATGACCGGATTGATGTGAGTCATCAGAGCAGAATGGATTGGGCTTGTGCACTGTGCCTGGTCACAGTGTAACACAGTTCTCAGAGTATTTATCGGCTTGCAATTAAAAAAATTAGGTCGTATTCTCCTTAAGGAACTAAAAATGCCTTAACATGTTAAAACCAAGCATAGAAAATTCTAGCTTCTGTTAGGGCCGCAAATACTCACCAAAACACCACGATTTATGCCTCATTTCGGATTAAACCGTTTCAAACTGCGAATGATTAAACTTGGGAGGCTGAGCCCTTGTGAATATGTGCAGAGCTGAACAAAACACAATTTTCCTACATGTCGCCCTCCTTTGTAACTTCTTCCTCCATCTTACCCTGGCCAAACTTCTGTGTAGTCACTACAACGCTGTCAATCATACTGTCGTTGTGTTGGCATTTTTTTGTTTTAACGCCAGTGTTGTGGTGTGTTGGTCCTCTAGCATGCAGATTTAAACCGTCAGATAGTCGCGCAATTGGGGGGGGGGAGTGAAGAGAAACTAAGCCGAATCCCACCGCTCAAGGCTAGAACGCAAATCATGCCCCGGCAGCTGCTCAAAGGGTTATGGGTCTATGACCAGTGTTCTTTAGCAAAAGAATGGGGTCTAGAACAACTTCATGGCATTAACATTCAGCCCATACTTCTTTTGGCCACTCCGTTCTTATTCATAACTACTTATCCGTCTTGATGCTATTCGGCTTCTAAAAAGACAGGAGTAGAGTTCGTCCGTAAAACTCGCAGACCCCTGTGCATACAGTACCATAGGCTGAAAAATCAACAGTCCATGCGCAGTTACGTAGGTTGCTGATACTCTTCCCGCGGAGTAGGAGATTGGGATGACCACGCACCTGAAAACCATACCAGGCCTTCTGTTATGGCTCTACAGGTCTAGAGATCTGTAAAAAGTCTCCTCCCCCTTCATGGCGTTGCTTGGCCGTGGGAGACACCAAACTGAGACCTCGCCTAGATTAAGAGCGCTTGCCGCCGCTACCACACGCATTCTTGGAAAGTTTTAACAAGGTATACCATTAAAAACTATTTATTACTGACGTTCGGAAGGGCTAGGAGGCTAAGCCTCTGGCCAGAGGATCAGACTGTTCGACTAAACCAGGGCGTACAGAGATTGGGGAAACCACAGTCGCCACGATCTGAAATACCGTTAAAGTGGACATTTCAACGTCAAA
This sequence comes from Taenia solium, assembly GCA_001870725.1. Classification (NCBI taxonomy): domain Eukaryota; kingdom Metazoa; phylum Platyhelminthes; class Cestoda; order Cyclophyllidea; family Taeniidae; genus Taenia; species Taenia solium. Next base: position 36,242 of record MIEF01006929.1, read on the forward strand.
TAAGTGTAGGAACGTCTAAAGCGTGCCCAAAAGAGTACTTGCGCAAAGGCACTAGAACCAGAACAAAAAACCCAAATTGAGAAAAAGCGACTGTACAATAATAATGGTAAGCATGCATGTTCACGGCGATGCTGGCGGCTGCGGCGGTGGGGTCGGCGAATGCGATTCCATCGGAGCAGCATAGCGTCTTAGATCTCCTGTCGGTGACAATGACACAGAGTAACTTCCCAATCCACATCCTCCCTCCCCCATATCTGTTACCATTGGAGTCGCGTAGGTAGGATAACTACTACCAGTGCTACTGCTCCCGACAACTGCCGATGATGCGCCGGCACTGGGTGACGGCGGTCGGTAATCCACCAACGGTGGCGACGGCAGGAGTCTTCCAGGCGGGGGTGCTAGTGGCGGTGGCGGTGGAGGCATTGACAGCCCAGGATTGGTTAGAGGGGTTGCCATGGGGAATGCACTCATCCCTGCCCCGTAGCGAGCTCCACTAGACCGTGGGGCAAAACGCACTGGAGGCGGCATCAGTCTACTTGGTGAAACCATTCCACACTGCTGCTGCGACATCGTTCCCACACCACTCAACGGGCTCAGAGGTGTTGCCGACATTCCAGAAGCCGGCTTTAATGTCCCCATCACTGGAATCGGCGCCGCGGACTAATGAGGAAAAGTAGACACGATTAAACCTATTGGTTTGAGATAATAAAAAAATAAAGATGCTTTTATTCACTGTGGATCGTTCTAGCTCCCGCCGAAGGGTCTCAAGAGCTTCCACAACCTTTACGTTGGACGATTTGAATCCCGTGGGCGTGAGAGGAGGAGAGGTTATGGAATGATCTTCTCCCGCACCACTACTGCTTTCTTGTGAATGACATTCCACGTGCCGTGATAAAGCATTAAGCAACCTCTCCCTTTCACTACCACCCCGAGGTGCGACGTTCGTAGACACCGTCAGTTCGGTAGCAGCAAAGAAATTAGGCATCGGAGTGACAGCACCCGTTGAGCCTGGAGTGGTTGGAGTGGAAGGTGTTGCTGGGACCAATTTAGCGCACTGTGCAAGAACGAGGAGTTGGAGATCGCTCTGAAGGGGCAAACTTGTGCGGAGCAGACTAGCTAGTTCCGCGCGGGTCACAATAGAGGTGCTAGCGTTAGTAGCAGTGGAGGAGACAGCTGCGGCAGAGGAGAGGGGCGAGGACGCACCAGTTGTGGAGGAAGCCGAGGAGTCAGTGGTGCCGACGGACGACTTCTCCGACATAAATCCACTACTACTGCCTCCTTCGGACGTAGCAGGCGTCGTCGGAACCGGTGCCCCATCTCCAGTTGTTGAGTCCTCCGAAGAGACAGGCAGCGACGCAATCCCTAATGAAATCGCCTGCAGACACTCTGGACGCCAACGGAATCCAATTGTGAGTTGATTCACAGACGCGGACGCCAGTGAAGATGCACTTTTCGATAAACGGGGCGATTTTGAGGGTCTTGCTTGAGCAGCTACTACCGCGGCCTTGAGCAGAGCTCGAAGAACCGTCCACTCACGACGCTCCAGTGCAAAGAGGGCATGATATTGCAGAAAAAGATGCCCCACCGGATGAGCCAAATAGGCGGGTGAAATCGCAACATTCGTAGGCTGAGCAGCTAAAAGGGGGGAGATGTATAGAGCTCTGAAAGAGACATAAACTTACCATCGAGACGTCTTTGCCATGTGGTAGGAGGACGCAAATGGGAGGAGTCGCTTCCACCACCACTAGATTTCGGCCAAATTCGATTCGCTATGCTACGAATTTCTTCACAAACCTGGCTACGCCAAGTGACAAGATGGAGCTGCGCCGCGGCTGGAAGAACTTGGGTGATAAGAACCGTCGCTGGGTCCGATTTTGATTGTGGTGGCAGAGCAGGTGATTCCTCATGGACCACGTGCTTTCGGGATCGCTTATTCTTTGGCTCCGATTTAGGCATCTCCCTGCTCACAACTACCTCCGGTGGGCACAAATCACTCTCCAAGCCTCGCATCAGCAAATGAACAAGAAATGGAACTTCAGGTATGCTCTACTGAAAATCCAATGAAAGAGGATATGAAGTCATCTACCTTAGGTGACTTATCCTCGTACAAACCCGTTATAACAACCCTGAGGAGGGAGGAGCATACTGTGTACACAACCCAAGGATCACGACAAACAATCTGTATGTCTCTAAAATACGGAATAAGATTTCGAAATCAAGCTAACCGTTCGAAAGCTGAAGCTCCCTGATCCGATTTGGACAATTCTTCATCTGAGTCCACCACATTCTCCAACGCATGTTTCTCGCCAGCTTTTGGAGTTTTCGTCGACTTTTTTCGACCTCCGCGTTCATCTAGGTCGGGAACCCAGTCCTCAGAAGTATCCTGATCCAGTCCGATCTCGGAGGAGAGAGACAAATGGTTGGATTGGCGCCTATGATGTCGGTTCAAATGCACTGCTAGCTCGCTGGCGTGACGACGGTCGATCCGCTTACTCTTGATGCAGGCGTCCATGCACCAAACAAAGTGATGGATTGGATCTGTCACGCAAATCCGGTCCAGCTTGGCCTCGTTGAAGCACATGAGGAGATCAAAACGAAGAGTACAGAGGAGTGCGGCCGCCAAAGACTGCGGGGCAGGTAGAAGGGCGGGTGAAATGAAAATGTGATGAAGTGTAACGCTTTCTTCTTTCTTCTGACTACCACCTTTGTTTGCTCTACTATCCGTGAACTTCTTGGCACATTCACTAATAGAAGTTGTTCTGCGAGTGGCGGACTTCTCTATCAGCTGTTGGTACCTCGCACTCTCCTCCCGTAAAATTTCGAGCGTCTAAACGAAGCGATGAAGCTTTCAACCTGACTTGCCTTTTCATAAAGATTTTCATTTTCCCCGATCATCTCGACAATTTTAATCAGAGATGGGTCTTTCCGACGTCGGCGTTGTGGCCAGTAGAGAATAGGTAAGGTGTCAACATTGGCAGAGGTAACAGAAGCCAATAGAGGATCTAGCAGTGCCTCGGACATTGCACTCTGATAGGCGTGTAAAACGTTCATTATCTCCTCCTTAAATCTACAAAGAAATTAAAGCAAGAACCAAGAGGGAATCCAACTTGTTCTGGTTAGCCATCCAAATATGACGAAGGACTGGGAGGGGAGCATCTTTATATAAATAGTCGTTGTCAACTATGAGGGAAACGTAGCGACTTTTGATCGAGTTCATTTGTCCAAGAACCTAAAGTCAGTAGGTTGTATCTAGGAAGCAGACGCACCATCATAATAGCCGACCGCATGTATGGATGGTGGATATAAGCCATTCCAGTACGAATCAATTTTTGCCAGAGTTTTTGATGCTTTTTATCATCACCACCCTCAGTGGCTTTTGCCTGAATACGAGATTTGACAGCTTCCAAAAGGCGATCATTTATGTTCTAACGATAAATAAAACGAAGTGCTACTAGCTACCCAAAGGACACTGTGCCGACTAACATCGTGAAGATCAAGAATTTTGAGAGCTTGGCTGAAATTCGGTACCATTTGTTCCCAATACTTCTCTTGAAAACGCTCTATATCCTCCTTGCTAGTCGTTCCGTTCACAAACAACTCTTCTATGGACTTTTTCATCACAGGAAAAACAAAGGGCTTCTAAGTCAAATGTGAAAAAATACGAGAAGAACCAACCCCCAAGTTATTGTCCATCCTTAACTGGTTGGGCAATCCTGGTTGGGCAATCTGCATCAAGCGCTCTTTTACGAAAAGACAAACACTCATCTCCTTTGCTCAACATATTAGGTGCAAGGTGGAGAGGAAGGCAGATTTGAATTTCCTGCAGGCAATTAAATTAACTAGCTGCTAATAAATTCGTTCGAAAAAAATTTGTTGTGAAAATGCAAGGAAGATGAACAAAGTCACGTGACCCTCCTTTGAAAGCATACCAAACCGTATGGTACTGTTGTGCGAACCTGAAAAACTCATCGTAAGCAGTGAGGATTAGTAATTGATTGTCAGACCTTAGACGCAATTACCAATAAGTAAAGCCAATGCGAGAGCAATATGCATCGAATACCGGTGTTCCGATAGACATTGCGTTGTTTTTTAGTTTCAGGAGAAAAGGGCTATGCAGGCCTTGGATAATAATGAAAAAAGCTTTTTGATGTGTCCATTCTTGCTAAAACAGCTAGCAGATTTCAACTAGCCGTGTCCATCTAATCTCACATGCTTCTTAGTGTAGTAACGAACTTTGAGGAAGTTTGCCTTAATTTGACCTGGTAAATGTGCTACAGTCAGATCATCAAAGACGTTTTTGTTGACTCTTACCTTGCTTGTACTGTAGCGTCCCGAGATTCCCTTTAAGGTAAAAGAAGGCATAGTATTGGGGCAGAATATATATTCTGGAAACAGAGAGCTTGGGTCCTGTTGGCACGGCCCCAAAGGCCGTCCAACCGGCTAGTACAAGATGGCCACCCATGTGACCGAAGCCGGCAGTTCGAACAAACAAAGTATTACATGCACCATACGTTTTTTAACATACCGTTTTACCACGTAAGAGATTATTGCTGCATACAATAGCGCCGTCCCTCATGCAATGATGCGACAGCAACATTGGTAGTTATTCCTGCCACCAAATTTATTTAGTCCCTTCACATTATTCACTCTCTATAGGAAATCTAGAGCCCCAGTTACGATGATTACCGCCTTAATCAGACTGAATCAAGACAATATCCATCGACATATCATCAGGGATCATTGAAACAAGAGCGGCGGAAGAAGCATTTGAAGCATTAATAATAGATGCCCCTTTAACCCCCAGAATCGGCTTTTGGCTAACTGATTTCGTATATCCACATCCATAAAATGCAGAAGGCCTTTTTCAGGGCACCCAATCAGGCAGTTATGTGGTTGATCAATAAATGCAGTCACTGGTTATAATCCCCTTTTCTGTATATTAAGAAGTAAAATATGGTTATGAACTCATTGGATGCAATAGGACTCCTCACTAGCGTCGTGAATCAAAGGGCATTATAAAAGTATCTGGTTTCGTTTTAGATCTGAGTGCCCCAGCTCATCTGCACTTAGTAGTTTGTTCAATTATAAAACACGTTTGGAGCGCCGCAACATTGACGGCGGGAAGCTATTCTTACCCAAAAAAACACAAATACACCGGTTCCCATTATTGAGCTTTTAAACGGAAGAAGGACAAATGCCGAGGATAAAAGTATAAATGACGACCCCAAAAAAGCGTTTGAACAGACGTCTAGCTTTTGCGAATTTCACATTTCTGCGTTTTACAGGAGTGCTATCAGCAATTGAAGAGGCCCTAGCCGTAGCTGTAATCCATCTGAAAAATTTTCATCCGTAGCTGTCAATGGTACCTGTATAAAGGCATCAAACAAATTAGCAGAAGGCTCATACTTTAGATCTCTACCAGTTTAAGAGAACCAAAAACAATGCAGCTGGACATCGCCAAGGTAAAAAAATAACAGCATAAGCTTGTTTGGTCAAACTATTTTATGCCATCGACCCTCTAAAAAGACTCGGCTTTTTTGGCCCAAGTCTTTCCAAAAACATGAGCTAGCCTCGCGTCCCGTACATTAACCTACACAAGTAAACTTTCTTTAGATTTTAGCAGAAGCTCTGGGAGTAATCAATGAAAAAGCAGTCAAATATCGACTTTGATTCACATAAAATCGGTTGATAGCGTCGCGAGTTAGTTACATTTTTTCTCCAGAAGTAACATGTAGTTTGTAGTGGCTGATCTGGAAAGTTGAACGTAGGGAGCATCAGGATTGATGGAAGAAAATTCAAAACACTTCTTTTGCTTAAATTTTCGCATATTTCTGCGACCACTAAAGACTAAGCCCTTGATTTGCTGCATAGCACGCAGTCCGAGCAAATGATCAGCCACCTAACCCTTCTGCAGTTCTGTAATGCATGTCCTCTAGTATTATTGTAATACTTTGTTTGTTCCACTTTGATGGATTATATCCTGCACCATATCGCTTCTGGCAAACCTTAGAGGTGTAAAATAGGTGCATTTGCTACAGATGGGAGAATCTCTTACATCCCATAAGAGAAGGGCTGAGATCGACGCCCATCTTCGGCACCTCCCTCGCCCTCCTTTTGTGCAAGGAAGCTATTAACAACTAAAGCGACACTAGCCGTGAACTCTAAGCCCAGTAGAACTGCCATGAGAGATCAGCGACATTGTGGTCAGGTATCCTCCGTAAGCCCTCTCTCCTGTTCTTGGGTGACTGGTCCACCTCCACCAAAATGTGTGTCAACAGATGTGGAATATAAAGGATGCCATTGGACAGCATCGTTTTATGCTTTGCAGGCTTGGATCGCATGCATTTGGTTCCCATGAGGCTCGAGCACCCCATTTGTTCAGGGTTCTGCGATACACACAGGTTTCTCCCATGGGATCAAAAAGCCTGGAATCACAACGTGTTGCGTGCGTCTCGAACCATTCGATAACATGGGTTCGAACCCCACCTTTAATTGGGCCACATTATCGTGAGAGAGGAGGACTAAGAAATGCGCATTTGCTGCACCAAGTGCTACGCGGAATTGATGGTACTACAAGGACGCTTGCGCTCGAATCTCGATGATTGGCACGGTTGGCTCGTGGATGCTTCTCGCAGCACTGATTACGTTGTGATGGCTGGCACGGGAGGTCGACCAAGAAAAGTGGCGGGAGCGATGATTAAAAGAAGAGAATGGCTGTGTAATGCTTTGTTTGTTTGAACTGCCAGTTCCGGTCTTAATGGCATGGGACACTAAATATCTAAAAAAAATGCTGCGACATAACAACCGATCTCATTCAAAATTTTAGTGGGGATTTTTTGTCTAATGGTGATAAAAAGTTAATTTTGCTGTAAGAAATGTTTGATGAATTTCGAAGAGCATTGATTTTACAGCTATATCCTGCATCCGAATGCGCGGCCGTTTGAAGAGTTCTTCATCAGGCTGACTCAGTTGTCTTCCCTGTCGGCCTCTTTGATCACTTCTTCCCAAATTAGCCAGCAGAGTTATGCCGAAAAATCCATTTGATGAAGAACCATCTGCTTGGGATTCTGGTCCTCGCTCTACAAATCCTTTTGATAGTAACTATGGAAGTCCCGACAGCGATCTCGTAGGTGGAGCTTTAGTTAACACAAGTATTCTCAAATTCTATGCATTTTGAAACGCCTCAATACGCGAAACGTGCAACCCTTATATTGCTTCGAACACGCTAAACAACATTTCCTTAAAAAATTCTAGACTTTTGCGGCACCACAGTCACGAACGCTTGCGAGCCAACAGCGAGCGCTGGACAGCATGTGCCATTCGGAACAGATTGGGATCAGCACTTTGGAGGAACTATCGGAGCAGGGTGAAAAGTTAGATCGCGCAGAGCAACGTCTTCATCATATTGGTGAATTGCAGAAGGACAGCCAGAAAAGTGTCAATACTCTCAACAGTTGGTGGAGGGGTTGGTTCTCAAAGAAGTATGTGAAGCCGACTGGACTCATGTGGCTTTAGGAGTTTGAAAATATCTATCTACTTTGCTTTCTTCTAGAAAAATCTACCTTCGATGTCGTCTTTTTCTATCAGAATTTTAGAACGTTTTTGTAGTTCACGCGATTAACATCTATCTTTAGATATGTGCATATGTTATCTCTTGGAGTTCTGCGAAGTCATTTCCATGCTCTAGTCTTTCAAAGGTTTGATTACGAAGTCCTATTAGGGAGACCCTAGGAAAGCTGTGACATTGCCCCCGATGTCTAGCTTTATCTAGTTGTATTAATTAGCACCAATAATTATATTGCTGCTTTGTGTCATTTCTGCACTGGTTTTAGTTGCATTTTCTTTAACCAAATGCTCTATCTCGATTTCGACTGAAACCTGACGATTCGACGTTAGAAAAATTGTTTTTTTCATTGCCATCAGCAGAGGCACTCCTACTTAGTTCGCGGTCAGTAAATTGCGCACTTTCCGACTTTTTTTATCCCAGCGCAAAAAATTCTTAATTGGTTTTGAAAGGTGTTGGGTATGACGCCACCAATGCTTCTCGTGGCTATTAGTAGCACTTCAGCAGCACCTCCATGCCTAAATTGTCCAGGTTTTGAAACTGCGCTGCTTTATGTTCACCTCTTTACTGTGTTGAGTGACTATTTATTCATACTGAGCGCCTCATACTTCCTACTTCATTTTCAAAATTGAAGCGCAGTTCGCTGTTCTGTAGAGGTAGCACGGATACATGTTTACATTGTTGGGCTTTTTTCTCAAAAAATTTGTTTCGCCATTTCCAAAGATCTCCTGGTGGTACGGCTGAATCAACCAAAACAGGAGCGGCAGCGCCGGTCACGCGGGAACGACCTGCTCCAGCAGCTTCTTACCTCTCGCAGAACGTTCGGACAGCACCACTGCCATCATCCCAGCCATTTTTTCAATCTCAGGTAGAATTATACTTACCCATGTGGGCTGTCCCAATTTAGATGCTGGTGAACCCGGCCTTTTCTTTCGTTTTCACCACCATTGAAACCCTAGACCCTACGGTCAAGGGTTATTTTTGGAATGTCTTGCGTATCACCACTGGATCGGCGTCGTCTCATGCCAATTCCCGTAGCTAACATATCATTTCACCAAGCAATGAGAGGTCGGGTTTCCAAGTAGTTGTGTAAATGAATTTAGGCTCTTACCCCTATGACCTTTTGCCAACTTTTAAGTAGTATTTGTGGGTACTGTGTGAGACTAAATTCTAACTCCCCTCTGTGGTTCAGCTATACCATGTTTCCACGAAAATGATCGTCTGTTCTTCTCAGTTGAAAAACAAATGATATTGAGCTCCCACGGATATGTATTCTATTTTTTCACATTGACCACTACAAAAGAAATACTCAGTGGTGGCACTCCTGCAACTCAGATGATGGTTGTGAACAACCCCGTCTTCTACTGGACGTCTCAAAAAAAAACGCAGTGGTTATCGAGTTTGCGTCTAATTTTGGCAAATGTCCCTCTCAGTTTTCAGCCAACGACAAGTTGTGAAGCGTGAATAGAGTTTGGCATGCTACACCATTTGCATGTCACTATAAGTAATGGATGCAGAATTCGCTGTAGATCACCACTTGGTCTTAAGTACCGCTTCTCAGGCAAATTGCTCCTCGATGCAGGAGAGGACGTGGCACTTCAAAATCAGCGACATTACTGTCATTTATAAAGCAAGACGCGTTTCTCCCATCACGTAAGTTCAGTTTGTTCCTGCCCCGTGGTCTGCCAAAATCCACCGAGGCATGACATTCCGGAAAGGGAACCCGAGGAGCAGTGGAATGAGGGTACTTTTGCGCAATTTCTTCGTGAATGGCTCGAGTTGTTGGTCGATCCAAACCTAAGCTCCAAGTGCTTTGAAAGTAGTCAAACGGCGTTGGAAATACAGTCGTGGTTGGATCCCTAATGCACAGGGATCATTTCTTGCATTCTATTTAGGGAACGCAGCCACGTTCCCAGTTCGACGTCAACATGGATCTTATGTCGTCAGGAATGTCCCGTTTGCGCGATATGGCAACGACCATGAATGCGGAGCTGAAGGCGCAAAACCAACAGCTGGACCGCATGGAACCTGCGTTGTCGCGCGTCTCGGACACCATGGCGACGCAAAATCGACAGATGAAAATACTCCTTGGTGTGAAGTCGCCCCGTTAATGAGATCTGAGCTAACTACTCTACCCTACAGACTGTGATTGCACCTATTCGCCTTACATTGTTACTGATATGACGATTTCCATGCTTATGTATTTGTTCGGGGAGGCGCTTTGTTGCCAAACGGTTTGGCTTTCCCGAGTAGCTAACCACTACCTGATAATGCCGTTAACAGTATCATTCTAAGCCTAGGATGGTACCAAACAGCCCTGTTGAACGCAAAACATCGGTGGACCATCATGACTGTTAGGCATTTACGACTACGAGACCGTTGTGCTTTGCAGTCCCAATTAAGGGATACACTGACAATTCCTATTTGGCAAAAGGAGTGTTGGCTGAGTCGAAATCCCTGGTCAAAACACATTCACTCATTCACTTTTCTTTTTAAAGGAAATCAAGTTTTGAGAAAACGCATCGCGTGAGCGCCCAACTCAACATTGCACCGACGGATCTTGCCACTGTGCTCCTTTGGTGAAGACGAACTGGGCCCGCTATGGTTAGCGCATGGTGCATCCAATAATGGTTATTTAATAGCTACCGAATGCGCCAGCAACGGTTAGCAGGGATGTGGGTTAGGTTTAGCTGCATCGCCTTGAACATGAAATGTGGGTGGGCACGACCGATAATGAGGAATCGTTGCCGACATCTTTTGAAAGGTTGCATTGCCTCAGATGCAAAACTTCATTCACAGACGACTATGGATTCAAAACACCAAATGGGCTACGAGTAAACTATGACGAATATAGACCAGAATTCCATGTAACGGTGTAGTGGTTCTTGTTCATTCACCAAAAATACCAAAAACTGGCTAGCGTTCATATCAAGTCTTCGAAGGAGCGGGGCATTTAGGTATGCACAGCCGTCCGGCGACGGGCAAGAACTCGACAGATAAACTCAGTGTAAGCATGCAATAATGACAGAGAAAACAGCCCTGACCACTGCATAGCTCAAGGCAGCGTCACACAAAGGAGCTTAAAACACTAAAAATAATTTAAGTAGGAAGGACTGATTTTAGCTGGTGCATACGAGACTTGTGCCTAAATCACAGTAGGAATAAAGAGCGGTAAAAGTAACCAGGAAAAGCAAACTACCTGATGCGATAGCCCGTTTTCTCGGAAACTCGGATATCTCACGCCGAAAAAAACTGCAATAATTCCCGCCAGCATTGCCAATACAAAATGAAATGAAATATCGGAAATTAAAAGGTACAAAACCGCTACGAAACGCTGCGTTGTTGAATGTATGAGTAAACGAAATGTAACACCCAACCCGACGTCTAGATTACCAAACGAAGCAAGACCAACGGCAACACGAGGATTAAGAGATGATTCGACTAAAAAGCTGACATTCTCATGTACAATACCTGCGTATTGATGAAGGTGCTAGAAATTGCCAAAAAAGAGTAAAAGTTTGGTAGAAGCGTTACTAAGTCACCTTGGTCTTCCGCAACTTCTTCTGGTAGAGCATTTCCACGATTTGTGCAGGAGTCATAAGCTTTTCTGCCTCGATATCGGGAATCTCGAGACCTTTGCGAATTCCAAGAAATATTGTTAGGCTCAAATCAGTTAAGCACGAACGATTCAAATTTTCTTAGAAGCCCATTAGACTTGTTTACAAATATATGTGTCTATTCATTAAAAGTGTGTTTAAATGCAGCAAGAATTTCAAATAACGAAACTTTATAATTAATAAGAGCATCAAAACTACACTTTTCCACTGGATTAAACTGACCGAATTCATTTTCAATCTCCATAATTACTTCGATATGATCCAAACTATCCAAGCCCAAATCATTGACAAAGTGGGAGTCAAGATTCAGCTTTAGAACTTTATTATAAAAAACAAGATGTCAAACCTTCTCAGCATTTATGCGGTCATAAGCCTTGCAAACATTGAGCACGCGCTCCTCAAATTCAGCACGGTTCACTTCACCAGAGTACGATCGAACAAATGGTTCAGTAAAAGGCCTTGCTGATGCGTTAACTGTGACCGGTACGGAATGTTGGATTGCCTTGACAAGAAACACGGATCTGGAATAAATTGACGTCCTGAGAACAGGGCGCAACACAGCCAACCCAAACACCATTGTACGGAGTTAAATAGAGGCGAAACACGGTGTGTGGCTATTGGCAAATCGTGGAGATCATGTTGTGTGGTAGAAAATGCTTTCACTGAATCGCTGCCATGCATTCGAGGAAATATGACGGGAAAGCTACACTTTGTATGCATGCACACTGGCTCTATGCTCATAATAACCTAAAAACCTTTGAGTTTGAGGAATATGAGGAGGTCAGTTTTTAACATACAGCCTTTTACAATTCTAAGTGTTTATTTGTAGACAATATTCCCAGATTCACCTTAAAAACTTATGCGCTTAAATACTCACTGGCAACATGGGATCAAATTCAACAGTTATTTTAAATAAGTGATTCCAAAAAATTTAGTGACTCTATTTCCTTGCCTATCACCACTGTTTGGTGGTTTACTTCTCTTCGAGAATTCTAACTTTGCGTATCTTTTCCTGAGGATAGTTGGAATAGTTATGTTGTTTAAATGCGCCTGGAGGTCTGGTACGCAAGGACAGTTCCAACCTAGTCGCAGACAATGGCGGTTCATCCCGGGAGAGGGACACAGATATGCGCTTGCCACATTTTTCCAACCGAGTTACATTAAAGATGTCGCGTAGCACTGGCTTTTGATAGCAGGGCGGGAAGAAAGGAAGCAGAGGAAACGGAAGATCCCTTTACAGTAGTAATGCACCACCGGTGAACGCAGGGAAGTTCCATTCCTTCACAGGTACAATTTAAGGCTTGAGCGCCGATAAAACTTCTGAGAGTATAGTAGCAGTTGGTGTAGCGTCTCGGGACTTCCCTTGATGTAAAAGACGTCATAGTACTCGGAGAGAATACATATATCCTGTTAACAGAGGGATTGGGGGGGCCACTAGCATGGCCGGAGGCCGGCCAACTGGCTAGTACAACGTGACTATCCTAATGACCAAGACCGGCAGTTCGAACAAACAAAGTATTGCGGTCAGACTTGCGATGCTTTGACTCCTCGCTCAATTTATGTCTATCTACTCGACATCTCAACCGTTTCCTTTTTGCATTTGCTTAGCAGCAGAGCGCCTTAACCATACGCAAACTCTCTGTTCTCAGTGTTAAGTGGCCAATCCCCAAGCTGATGTCTTGTAACGGCTTAAGAGCGGCCTCAAGAGGTACAAAAATGAGATGTCTACACTCGAATAATTTTTTTTAATACCAAAATGCGTGATGCACCTAGTTAGGCGATCCAAAAATGCTTATTTGATTTGTGGTACCTGCGCGCCAAAACGCATGCACATGGAACCATTGTAGAAGTCTTTGAAGTCATTTTCAAGGCGTTAAAATGATTACGTGCCTCCAACTCCCGATCACATGGGCAGGCCTTCACTTGTAGTGGTGTGACAGGCCACAGGATATTAAAAGCAAGGGCTCGGTGGTGTAAGCTGTCACCCACTGAGGAGGGTTATGGCTGCGGGGTTGTTGGCGCATCCGGCTACCGCTAGCTCCGTGCAAGAATCGCTTTTGATTTGATAAACGAGTTCTTTACTCAAACCCAGTAATAATAAGCTGTGTCACTGACAAGCTTAGCACTCAAATCAGTAATACTTGCAACGAGGGAGCCCAGCAGTGGAGGAAAACTAGAGCTCACCCGATTCGATGGACAAGCAAGTCACATGTCAGCCGCCAACCAGGCCTCGCCGCCGCATTGAAGCGACTTTTGAGCTTCCTACTTGATGCTTCTCTGGTGGACAGGTACATATCACCGTATCACGTCAGACGTGGAAAGTACTATCATCAAGGTTTTGTGACTGATCGTTTAGCAACAGGGTGGGACGAGAGCCAACCAAATCGGAAAGCATAAGTATCAGCAAATATTCACCTGTAAAGTTTTTGCGGCAGGTTACCTTTCGTGCCACAAAGTCTCTTTCTCCTACAATGGCTTAAGCCTGAGATTCAAACACGAGACCATTGGATTATGGCATTAAGTAACACAATACGGCAAATTGCTTATTTGTTAAAGGAGTGGATTGAGATAGGTTCAGGCGGATAGAGGGGCGAAGGGAAATGGGACTGAAATGGCACCGATCAGTCACTGTGAATCGAATGCACACCCGAGTGTGCCTCAAAAGTTATAAATAACAATAATAACAGTATCAATAATTTGGTGGATTCTCGACATAAAGCATTCCCTAATTCGTGCCTCGATCCAACGCCTCAAGACGCGAGAGCCGCAGAGCCAACTCCAAATCGGCTTCCTCTTGGGCGCGTAGTTTCTCCTCCTGCTGCGCTGCCCGCCGACTCTCGAGAGTGGCCCAACGCATCTGTTCTGCCTCATTCATTGACGCCGCAGCCGCTGCTGCTTCTCGTCCACCGCCCCCACCGCTAGCGATACGAAATGCGCCGCGACCGCGTGAGGAGGCTCCGTTGCCTCCGATCTTGTCGAAAGCGCCGCGGAAGCGACTTTTCGGTGACTCACCGTGGCGAGACGAAGATTCCGCTACGCTACTAGCCTTCTGCAACAACCACAATCAGCCTCAGTGATTGCCTCCCTCTTCTTGAAGTGCCAATCAGTTACTCAGAAACTCACAGCCTTGTTAACATTGGGCTGGTTAGGAGGTCGTGGAGGAGGGATTTTCTTGGTTCCACCGCTGCCACCACTACCTCCATTGTTGGCGTTTTTAGCCGTGGAGGAGAAGGGGTAGTCAGTGGATTCGGAGGGTGCGCTACCAAAGATCTGTAGGTAAATGGATAGGGCAAGGTCAATGTTCAGGTTACTTAAACTCCTGTTAAGTAAAAATGGTTTCGCCAGTAGGGAGTGATTATTACCAAAGCATCGAGCATTACGATGGGTTACGTAAAATGTGTAATGGTTCGTCTTTACGAATGGAACTTCGTCTTAATTACGTGAATGGACAGTAAGTGCTACCACCAAAAAAAATCTTGATTTCCCATCGTGAGGAAGGGGCTCTGTGATAGGGAAACAATTTTGAGAGTTTGAGGCAACACTGACCATTTTAACGAAAACAAACAATATTGATAATGTGTATGGACAATATTTAACGTACAACCGAAGACTCGAGAGGAATGGAGAAAACTATGCCTATATCCTACTGAAGTGGCCATTAGGTAAAGGAGAGTTTGGGAGCCGAGAATGACTCGCCATTGCTTTACGCATAAGTGAGAGAAAAGAGAAATTGGAAGTGACACATTTGAACCGAATAATGTTAAACTTCAAACGCATGATAGAAAGTGGAACTACAGAGGGGCTCCAAGAGGTCATGAAGGATGGGAGGTGATTTGGAACTCGAAGCATCACTAGCTTCCTCAACCCTCAAGAAACCACACCTATTCTTACAGAATTGATGAGAAAATCAGAGTTTTATTGTTTTGACTAATTTGACTTAAGGTTCACATGGGTACCAGAACTGAATCAGTTCCACTTTCAATCGATCTATCACTGAGCCTCTTTTTGTCGAAAAAATTGTTCCAAGACCGTAGATGTCGTTTTGTTACACCTTGAAAGATGATCCGAGCATCTTGAACGCAGTGAAATAAATTTCTGTTTAGAATTTAAAGTTCTATAATAATTTAAATATGAAAACAAATCTGGTGAACGTACGGCATCGAATTTATTCGGGTCAAACGGAAATTCGGAATGGTCGGAGGAGGCTGAAACAGCAGAAAAAAGGATCACATAAGAGTACAGGAGATTTCATCACACTTCAAACTTTCGCGCATAGTCTGCACTGTGACCTCCACGGTAATTATGAATAAATGCGGCCATTCCATTCCATTCCATTCCCAGGACCCCCGTAACCAATTCCAAGATCAATGGCAATTCAGGCACTATACCTCAACGGAGCATCACATCAAATGCCAACTTCTAGGAATTCAAAATGGCGCCCGAAATGAAGGCAACTCGGAAAATTCTTGCTTCAAAACAGAATCGAGTTCATTTTTACTACTGAAGAAACTACATCAATGTGATCGGGGACTCCGTGTATCCCTTCCTGACGGACAACCCAATCGGCTCTCTTTGATCGGAATGGACAAGTAGACAAATGCAACAAAAGTGAAACCAATTACCTTTGACTATCGGTGAGAAGGGATCCGAGGCAGCAGGCATGAAGGGATCCACCGAAGCTGCCGCCGATGCACCAAAGCCAGTTCCTACACTGAATGGATCCAGAGAACCTAAAAAAAGGAAAGGTGAAATCAGTGTGAGAATGCACCACATGATTCAATGGTAGAGACATTTAAGATTCTTATTTTACGATATAGGCCGCTTCAATATCACATTATCAGGCCTCCACAATTGTGCTGTACATTCTAATTCAATTTAATAGCTTACTCTGACGTCTCAAAGACGTGAATCCATATGGAACACCTAGTTACTATGGCGAGAAGGAATCTACCGTGGACGATTGAAATAACAGAGACGCAAATGCCCCTGATCATTACCATAATCCCAACTGTTTATCCTATTCGACGCATAATCTCAACCCCAAGAAATACCGCCGAGGTAATGCAGAGGACAATGATGAGGCTATCTTCGCCCCGGTCTCCTTTTAACAGAGGACACCTTGGTCGTCTCCACCCCCCACATTCACGACACATTACTTGTGAATAGCAATGCGCAACTCTTCATTTCCAAGAAAAAAACAGGTGTCCTGAGTGCAATGCTTCCCTGATTGATGCATATTTCAATACTAAAAACAGACTACTTCCTCAAGTTATCTTCTGGTAGTACGTCTTACCATCTACCTGCCAAGAATCTTCGACAGATAAGGCTGAAGTACCGACTTTTGGGGGCGCAGGGCAGGCAAGCTCAAAGTACATCCATAAGCCATAATGAGCAATATCACACTGATGGATCGATGCATTCCTATACCACATAATAAATTGTACTAAACCACATGGAAAAATGCACGAAGGTTCTTTGAAATCTTTTTTCAGATGAATTCACCTTATGGTTTTCCTATAAATAACTTACAGGCTATGAATAGTCTCCAAATGATATTTACTTCGTTGCATTTAACGTGACCACGCCTTACGCTCCAGCCACAACATGGTCCAACAAGGAGGTCTTTTGAAATCCATGCTCTTTATTCAGCCTCATCCTCTTTTGATCAAATAGAAGAGCAATCGAGAAGAGGAGCCAAAACGAAGTTCACATCAAGACAGGAGTTATGTAACAGTAGTGTTTGTTCAACTCGTGCATTTCACTGCACGATCTTTGTGAGTCTCGCAAAATTCCACCCTGATTTAGTGCACTTATGATAAACCTACTCCCAAGTTTGTACACCTTTACAGGTGAGGTGAATGTCGCAATTCGGCGGATGTAATAGTCTTTACTGATAAATCATACAATAAATATACGGAGCAAACAGCTGCTTTCAAGCCTCACAAATATATCAAGTCCAGCTTTGGATCATTTCCTATCCTATAGCCAGATCAGAAAAGGGCGTGGATTCGGCAAACTTACAATTGTTGCTTCAACAGTTCCGGACTTTCAGATAGAAGCATTAATTCAAACATGAAAGTTACCGACAACCACCGATCGCTCACCAGTACTGAATGGATCGTTTCCAAACGAAACATTTTTGTCCCTTTCAGAGATGGGAGAGGTAAAAAAGGAAGCCAAGTTTTCGCCTGTGTTTGTTTGGAGCAGCGGTTGCGTACTTGATGAGCTTCGTCCAGCTTCCAGCGTTTGTTCCTTCTCCGCCGCTGCTGCCGCCGTCTTCAATAACAGAGATTTAAAAAAACCCTATTATTTTCTTTAATAAGAGGATACCATTTATCCACGTTACTCTTTAAGAGAAATGCTTGTGTAGTATGCATGGACCGTACTGGCATTGGGCAAGTATTTAGCGAAGACAACGGGGTAAGTTTTCGAAACAGGATATGGCAAAGTGAAACTCACGAGTTGTTGAATGAGCGCCTCTTCAGGTTCCGCAGTGGCGGTGTCACCAGCGAGCAGTTTAGCGTACTGATCCAGGGAGGAAAGCAGTTTCTCCCTAATAGACTCCAAATTGGATACCCTTTTCGCCTCCTACATGGACAACAACAGCCTCGGAAGGTTTGGGGTACACAGTTAATAGCAATTCACGAACAAAACTTTTTCCACACCAAAAATCTCGAATTCAGCATGGACAATGAAAAGAACATCTTTCTAGTAGTCTTGGTTATTTTGGAACCGCAACGGTCACAAATATCGACAGATCATTTGCATCTTTTTTCTTAAAAACGGACTCCACGGAGGAAAAACGACCTTGACAACCTGTTACTATTAAAAGCATTGGCACTGTAAAGTCCATTCAAAAAAGCAAGAAGGCAGAAAGTTGTAGACAAACAAATATGGCGCAAGCGCAAAACTCCTGTTCTGTTTCCAAAGTGATATTGAGAAGATAAAGGCTCCTTGCTTAGAACTATCGGATGGTTAAAAAGAAAGTGGGTTTCGCGCTTTGGCTCGATGGAATCATCTGCGTGATTTTCAGCATAGGTAAGGGAGAGACGGTGTCAATTTTCAAAAAGACTCCCTGTTTTTGACCATGAGAAATTACGCCACGATATTGAAGATGATGAGGAGTCAAGATCTAGACGTAACACTTGGAATGATTGCTGAAACAAATCTCTATTTTCGCATAAAGTGAGACAATCGTAGATACCTCATACAGCAACTTCTTCTCTTTCGTGTGCGCAGAGTTCGACAAGAAATGCTTTTTCCATTCCAAAATTTGTCAAACAAACAAACATATTATTGATTGTCTCACTGTCATACACCTCCAAGGTGCCACTTCATGGGCAGATAAATGTGCTTGCTTGATCATGGAATGTGAGTCAAAAAATTGCGGCAAAAATCAATCTACTCACTTGTTACAACTTCAAAAGTGAGCAAAACTTACCACTGAGGAACACCAGGACTGGGCACTCAGTTAGCAAAAATAACGTCGTATTCTTCACCACCTATGGAAACTGAGAATCCTATGCCTCATGGGAAAACAAAACCGTCCTAGGAGAATTGCGCTTTAAAATGGGAAGGGAGAGCGACACTGCCTCATCTTCGTTCCACCCCATTCAGTCCCCCAGGTAATGATTATCACAGCTTCTTGGCTCGAGACAATCAAGATAAAGATGAACAAAAAATGAAACCAACCAGTGCCTCAAAATTTGAAATAAAGTAAGCTTGCTTCAGAAAGCAAACAAATAAGCTTATTTGGTTCCCCCATGGTTTCTGAACCGGTGTGGCAATAAATGGGAACATTTGAGTTCGTGACAAAGAATTGTACCGCCTTTCGATAAGTTACCACAGAACTTAATAGGATGAACGATGAAATGAGGTTTTGCCGGGAAAGCGAATGAGATGTCTGGTGATAGATTCGCAGAAGAAAATTTACGTGCACAGGAACGGTAAAAGCTGAGTAGAATAAATGTTCGCGTTACCGACTTTTAAAAATATAACTTTCCGGTGCTCCCATCCAAACACTATAAATACATCCAATAAAGAATGCGCTAGTCGACATTCAGACATGTCTGCAGATTCACGTGTTTCAGTACCCTCCCTCTCATCATAAGAATGGAAAGGAGATCATTTTATCTGGGAATATCAAGATCCCTTCATGCCTGACATTCGCCCTCCTAGCCAAATTGGATATTTGTTGTACTATCAATATGAGGCCATCCCCTATCTCTGCTACTAAGACAAGTCTGTTTGTCCGACAAGAACAAAGACCATCCAAAAAACAATTAACTAAGCAGGAAGCCCGTTGCAAGGCGCCAATAGAGATTGAAAACCATCATAGGCATTCAGTTGTTATGGCGCGCAAATAACAAATCTTTATCTCCAAATCGAATAACAGTTCATCACTCCGGTAATGATCATACTTTCGCCAAACTCGCACCTAGTATGAGTGACACTTTATGCGCTCTTAAATCCTCCAAAAGAGGATGTAATATTACTTTTTGCTTATTCTCAACTGATACTTGATGACATTAGCATCCAATTGCGGGAGTACAGAGGCTCAACTATCCTACTTCATAACCTTTATTGTTTACAGCAGTTCATGCTTGTCGAGGCTGTGCACCCTTTCCGTGTCCTACACTTGGCATCATGTAAAGGCGAGACCAGGTAGGCAAAAAGACTTCCAGTAAAGCGGATCAACTTTTCGCCAGGTCTATAGAATAATCTTCCTATCGAGGTAAGACAAGCACTTAAAGTAAGACCAGCTTGAATTACCGACGTTAAGGAACAATAACAGTAAATTTATGCTGGCCCGTCACAATGAAGTTATCCAGTGACTTTCTCTTATCTTCGTATAATCAGGCAAAGACGAAACAATGAATGGCGCAAAGCCAACTTATTTGAGACAGCAATAGGGGGTGTAAAGATTTATATGCAACGAAAGGTACTTGTTGGATAGGATGGAAATTGTCACCTAAAGGGAGAGTCGACTAGGTAGCTACAACGTGGTCAGGGGTAAAGGAGGACTGAATAAAACTACACGAGAACAAAGGAGTGCGGATGCATAAGTAGGGGATAGGATCGGTTTTTCACCTGCGTATTAGAGTCAAATACGTGGTGTAAAAGGCATTACTCACCAAGTCATTGCGCGAAGAAATAGACTTATTTTCTGTCTCCACAGCCTCTGCACGACTTCGACGCTCAGCAACCTGTTGGAGCAATGCGGTCTCCTCCCGCTTCCGATCGGTGATGGCATTGCGGAGTTGAACCACCTCCTCCACTTGAGACTATGGCGGCGGATAAAAAGACTGATTAGTGTGACCTTCAAGCAGTTGTCTGACTGGTCCAGGTGAGGCAAAAAGCTTATTTAGTTAGTATCAAGCGATGATTACAGTTAAAGACAAGCCCTGCTCAGTTGCTAAACTACCATAGGCATAATCCACAAATATGTCAAAACGCTTCAATAGCCAGAAAATCCTTTCAAATTCTGCCACATCAGTTGAGTAAAGGTAAAACTAAGAGAACAGTTGATCACCCATGCGAAGTAATTTGATAACTTAATAAGGATACTTACGATGTTACTCAACCGGCAAATTGACAAAGGAGCTACATCGCAGTTGGCTGAACACCACACTGATAAACCACTGAAAATTAGAGAGGAGGCATAAATTTCCCTCCCTCTATATGATCTTGCTACTTGTATTCATTCACTGTAAGTATTTTTGCCTGGATGCGACTCGTTGCTGAATTTCTGAACACTGCGCAGCATATCATAGGCACAAAGTATGAAAGAAAAGGGAAACTGCCTGTAATACCTGCAACTCCAGAAAACGTTCTTGTCCTACTACCTCAAAACTCCCGACCAATGGTTAATCTACGAATATTCGATAGTCACCCTCCCTTTCAGTGCCTTGATTGACTCAATATTAAGCGCTCTAGAAATAATGATAACTTTTCGGGGTCCAAAGTCAGCTATTCGCAGAGTACACGTAACGGAAATCACAGACTCGGACGCAGATTCGGTCTCCAGCTTTCCCCACTAGTCAGTCAACAGGCTCGCACGCATTTGCGGTATTTTTTTGTTAACTTGCAGGGGTCAGTTGATGAAAACGTGTGCTCTGAATCCCTCACTGGCCATCAGGTTGGAAATTCGATAAGACTCATGCCACGGGGAAATGGAAATCCTTGACCATTACAAGCTGAAACTCGACTTATAACAGAAACCAACCAAACAAGTACCCGTAAGACGGTGTTTGTGATAGAAAAACCGTGAAATCTAGCAAAGGCAATGCGATTGATGAGACGTCACATGAAAAGAACGCAGCAAATAACCGTGGTACCACCAATAACAGCTCCAATTATCTTATGCAGTAACAACAAAGAATTTTGACATCGGAGCTTCAGCAAAATATACTCATTCGGGTTCGCGTATGAGACATCTAGCCTGTTCATGACAATAATCAGAAAGCAAACCGCGACAGTTTAGGGTAGTTTGCATCATGTCAAAACGAGGGAGAGTGAGAACTCACTTGAATAGAGATTTGCTGAGAAGCCACTTGACTCCGGAGGGTCTCCACAGCCGCTTTGCGTTCCTTTACAGATTCAGAGACCTCAGCCAACTGGAGACGGAGGGCAACGCGACGTTCGGAGCGATCAGCGACGTAGCGCTCGGCGAGGGCCCGCTGCGCGGTGAGAGTGCGCGCGGTTTGAGCTAGCGTCTCCGCCGCCTCAGTTATGCTTGAGAGCTCAGCCGAGCGCTGGCTCGCCTCGCTTAAGAGCTTCTTCGATCGAGCCTCCACTGACTGGCGCTCTCTGTGGTGTGGGGAGAAGGAGGAAACAGAATTATTCGAGAGCCTATGCACTTATTTACTCGTCCACTCCTCTATCCACTCAACCACTCGATAGGTTAAACGCCAACTAACAAGCCGACCAATTGGCACAGGGAATTGGGGTTGATCGAATCTACCCATCCAACCACTGGCTGATTCACTTACTCTCCTCCCCGCTCAGACCCCATGTCATTTAATGGCTCAAAAATACTCTACCCGCTCAACCGGCCCAAATCCTTTCTTGACTTATCATCCATTCAGTCACACAGTACAAAAGAAATCGTGTAGTGCTTTTGGAATAGTAGAAGTGGATACAGTGACTGAACAGACATAAAGCACCAAAACATGGTGTCTGTTCTGTGAAGTACACAATCAATTTCTGGCAGGAAGACGGGACTAGCTAACAAAATACGAACATTAAGAGGAAACTCATTCCATTGGTAAATCCTTTCATCGTCCGTTCGATCAACAACTCAGTCATCTACGTTGTGGGAACAAAACAACTTCGGTGTTTGTGACTGATCGCTTAGAGCGATTTACTACAGGAAGCCCCGTCGACTCCAATCAAAACATCATGAGACGTAAGTAGTCGATTGTGGGGAAAGTCCACCAACCGCTAGTACACTAAAAAGTTCATTTGGTCGGTAAATTAGTCACCCATTTAATAGCTTACTCGCTTATTCAAACATCACATCACTTATTAGTCCAAACAACAATTCAATTTGCTACTTAACTGGGATGTAGCCTTGGCGACATTTTGGGACAGTGGAGTTGGGGAAAGGAAGTGAATAAACACCACGGGAAGAGACACATTATTAAGCTGATTTCCAACCAATAAAACAGATTGATTATTTTGCGATTTGGCTTTCATTGTAACGCCACGAGAGGCTGTCATTCGACTAACAACCAGTGGTTTACAAACTGTAAACTAAAGAACCCGGGAAAGTAGCAAATTTGGAGACGAAAAACCGCTCCATGCATTAGATGTGAATAGATCAGATTTTTAAGAGCTAAGAAAGAAGCACCCTCTCCACTATTCAGCGACTAGTAAAGGTGCATTTTTTCTAGCAATGGCACACAATTTATCTACAGATTAAACTCTTATATAGGCTTTAGAAAGGGGATGTGTTAATTTTTAGATGATCTATCATCAAATATAGAAAAATCTCTAACTGGACTTCCCCGTTTTTCCCTTTTTGTAAATAGTTCAAAAAACGGCCCTCCATTTATCAACTAAAAAAATTCCCCACTAACTGAACTCACTTTCGAATTTTATCAAGTTCTGCCAGCAATTTGTTGGATTCCTCATAGTCCTTGCTATCCAAAGTGACCGGTCGTAGACTGGGTGGGATGAGGGCTGGTGGCAAGGTGGTGGGAAGATCTCGAGAGCACCTCGAGGCTATCTGCTCATTAGCCAGATATATTGCCACTATGAATTGCTCTCTGCAAGAGAAAATATGCCACCGAAATCCCCTGTACTTGGCTATGCAATGCGTAGTATCCATCAGTACAAAAATAAATTCAGATTTCTGAGTAGCAGTCTGGTAAGTGGGATTGAGAAGTTAGCGCACCACTGACTTCCGTCAACTATTAGGTGATACATTCTGGTGAGCAAACATTAGCTATTTTTTGACATAAAATTGACGTTGATCATCTCATCTACTACTCAGTTCAGAACACTTGTACGCCTTGACGACAAACCTGCTCTCAGACTGTTATGAACCCTAACGTATTAAAAATGACTTGGATGCTGCAGTAGCGACGGTGTTGGCGAACACACTAAATAACGATTCGTACTTAAATGACTGAGTACCTTATTGAGCTCTCTGCCGCGAATGTCAATACCAACCAAAACTTGCAGCAGGGAGGGCATTGGGACTACGTTGACCTTAGACATTTACCATGACTTCGAGTTCTGCTAATGGGAGCAAAAGTGAGGTAAGTCCAAATTTAAATCAAAAACGCCGCATACGGAATTAACACCTCCATCAGTTAAGCGAGCAGACAGTAGTAAGGGAGTAAAATAGTTAAAAGGATAAAGGAATACAGAAGGTAACCCTTCAAAGCCACCCTATATTGCGGTTCATAAAGCAATCTTGCTTTTGGACAATCTCACTAATAGCCGACAGCCTAGAGGATCGCTCAGCCTTAGATAATGAATGGTAACTAAGAGATCCCATCAGAATCCAGGCAAATGGTTTCTGTCCTTTGAATCGAACATACTTCTGCCTTATTCCTGATTTTAATACGTCTTCCACAAATTAGATTACAAACGAACCAAGTCCATGACATCTGAGCTACTCATCTGCCAGCTATCTTTCACGTCATTAATTGACCCGAGCCTTACGACTGGATCGTAAATCACATATTGAAATATGCGTGTGAAATCAGTCAAACCCACTGATTCAGGGAGCCAGTGTGTTGAAGATCGACCAGATCCCAAATTCGCGCCAACACAGCCTGTGGAAGGTTGGAGTGGATGAAGAAGTCGCGAACATCAGCTCCCGTGACCATTCCGTCCATATTCTTGTCCAATTTAGTGAAGACTGCAGAATATTGTATCTGCTCAGCCTTGCTGATCGCCCAATCGGGCAAGGGTGGTGGTGGGCCACCGGTTAGGCCGGAATTGGCCTGCGGGAAGGATGAAAATGTGAATGGCAGATCACCTTAGTCGATCTAAAATTTGTGTGGTTGTGAAGACGATAACTGGCACCCAAATCATCGAATCAGTACCTCATGCTCATACGATAGACAGAAAATCGGTCCACTGTGGACAGTGTTAATAGACAGAGCTATTTACCCTAATTTTCGCTTTAATTATATGAACATGCAGACTGACTCAACACTGGAGTAAAACAATGATCCAGAAAAAAAATGATTTAAAGGT
Source organism: Taenia solium (assembly GCA_001870725.1). Lineage (NCBI taxonomy): Eukaryota > Metazoa > Platyhelminthes > Cestoda > Cyclophyllidea > Taeniidae > Taenia > Taenia solium. The sequence continues at coordinate 61,136 of MIEF01006929.1, forward strand.
GTAAGAAGCACTTAATGAACTTTAACAAATTCAAACCGGTTATCCGTCGACTCATGCCTACTCATGACTTCCCAAGTCAATTGAATTGGCATGAGACAATTTCAAAAATCAAGATAAAGAAGAACCTGCTGAAGACGGCAAAAATGACAGCAAAGTCAAACTCCTCCATTAAGTTATAGAAACCACAAAAAGCAAGGAAATCAAACATTATTATTAAAAAGAAGCCACCTAATATTTGAAACATCAAAAATGTTCGAAAATGTAAAGAGCTATTTAATCAAGATGGAAATTCATTTGAACAGAGAAACGTTTCGAATGAAATTGCTTCTGGCTAACCAAATGATCAATTGACACCCATCGTATTTCAGCTAGTTCTGTCGCCAGCATAAAAAATTGCATGAGTAGCCACACGATCTACAAACTTGTATGTTGGGTGTGTTCTCATTTATTGTGACTCTAGCACATAAAAAGCCCTAGATCCGTAAGCTCCACGGCGATTCGTTAACTGTGTAATACCCAAAGATGGTAAAAAAAAGTAACCTAGACACGACTCAGAAGTATGCTTGGAAGATTAAAAAGTGTTAGTTAGGAGGTTGGATAGGGATATCAGCCGAGGAAGCACAAAATTCCTGGTAGCAAGTTGACTCTTTATGGTCAAAACTGTAAAATAATTGTAAAAACGAAGACTCGTTTCCAACGCAGTGGCTTTTCAGGTCACGATGTATTTCTGTCAATTTGACTCATCGTGGTTTTAGGCACATGTGTGGTAGGATGACGTGATCTGCTCGAAAAGTGTCCTAAGTTAAATGAAATAGTACAAAATGATTGCTCTGTGATAAAGAATGACTTCAAGTGAATAGAAACAAGATATGGTGTCAAAATAGAGCAGCTGCGGTCTTTTAAACGCCAATTAAATAATAAATCAAGCAATTTGATCATAAATCTACATGATTGCCAAATTCAACCGGTACTGCTAAACAGCTGTACCAGCTGCTAAAAACCAAAACGGCAGAATAAACAACGGTGCAGCTAAGTCATTCAGCAGAGTGAATAACGGCATTGACTGTGGATTGTAATGAAGAAAGAACAGGCAAAATAATGAGGTTGAGAAAGGATGGGGAAAAAGGAAGGGAGGAAATAAACGTCACCTATTTCTTCGCCCACACCATTGCCTTTCGAAAGAGAATTAAGGAGTAGAGGATAACGCAAAGAAAGCTGAAATGGAGCAAATTCAAACTCAAAGTCGCTTACACGAAGAGCAAAACAATAAGAAAATAGCTTAAAACAGAAAAAAACACGACAGTGAAGTCAATTGATGCAACTTACCGATGAGCATACTTTCAGAAAGCAAAGTAAACGACATGAGATGTTAAGCCGATAGCGTATGCGTTCCGACCAGGCAAATAAGAGAATAAAGGTGAAAAAATAAGTGCTCAAGACCAAAGTAAGGGCTTCACATACTACAGATGTAATTTTAAAGCCAAATGAAACAAGAAAAGGCGATTCCTCATACCACCCTGGGTATCAACACCCCGTTGGGGCAGATTACAGGATATGAGGTTTTGACAACTTAAAGAAGCGATAATTTGTTGGTTGAAAGCACAGTATGGAAATATATTGCGGAGAAACTGAAAACACCACCGAAAGTACTATGGGTGGGGAATAAAAAAGGCTCATAAGCCGTTTCTGAAAAACTATTAATGAGTTAGGAAACGACCGAATCATGAAGCGCCGTCATTATTAAATCAAAAAGTAGAGGAAGCATAAATTTGATGGGTTAATTAAGCAAAAGCTGAGCAACTCTCCTTGTGACGTGGAGCTCATGTACTTTAGAGGCAAGGAAAAACGTGAATGCATGTAACTTCACTATTTTTACAAAACACTCAAGTTTGTCAGGCGAGAATGAAGAAATAGAGAATAGAAATAATGAAAACAAGGTATACTACTGCCTGCATCAATACGGATGAGGCAGGATGAACGCTTTGCAAAATTCAGGAACAAACTTTGCGGAGACGGCGACCAGTAAACAGGAAAATGCTAGCCACATCAGGGGAAATGAAATTGATGGGTAAAACCAAAAAAAAAACAATATTGGATCCTTCCTTATAAAGGGTATATGAAGAGCAAATGCGCAAATGAAGCTCCAAAGAAATAAACTCAGGCCGCGTCCCCTGTAACTGACAATTAGAACCATATTTCAGACGATCAAAAAAGGATAATGTTACGGACTCTATTCCAAAAACTAGAAGAGAAGGAATCGAATTAATATGATCTGTGTCGTGTTGAATAAAAAACGAGGAAGACTAAGATGACAAACCCTCATGCAAATCATTGTAAATGCTTAAAAGGTAAGAAATGAGGATACGGATCACGAATACAGGTTTAAAATTTGAAAGGAAATAACACCAAGGGAAACTGTAATATCACAAATACAATCGACACATAGATGGGGTAAAATGAGACAAGGAAGATTTCAATGTCTAAGAGGAATAAATTCCAATTTAGCGTCCCTAATAATCACCACCCCAAACAAGTAGTTTTTGTAAGTAGCGCGTTATCTTAAATGAGTCAAGGCGAAATAGGGGGGTTGCAAATAATGGTCGCGTTTGGAAAACCAGGTATAAAACGTTCTACGGCTCAAAATGAAATATTCTTATCACCTAGATGAATATGGTCCGCGCCGACTCAAAGGACGAAGAGCAAAAAAAATCCGCAACTGACCAGCGCAGACGGGGTCAATGGTGAAGTAACCCCGAAATCAGAGAGACCGGAAGAGGAAGAGAGAGGCAGAGAGGGAGGCGGCATGATTGCAAGGGGTTCCGAGATGCCTCCACGTTTATTCGGTGGAACCAGGTTTATAGGGAGGGTTTGGGGCAGAGGACGACCTTCCAGACAGAGGCACACAAGGTGCATCGTCTAAAAGAAGAACGTTTGTTTTTATTTAAGCCGAGGATATGTATGAGTGGAGAGTTCTACTACCAGAATGAACTCAAAGCGATCCAAGTAGCCGTCTTGATCGAGGTCAGAGAGATCCCAGATGATTCGAAGTGTCTCAATAGGAAGTTTCGTGTCACGAAGAAACTGGAAAGTGCGAAACAAAAGACAAAATACATTCGGGAAATAAACACACTTAGAAAATGAAATGCGACGGAGATACTTCAAAAAAAGACGCAGTAATAAGATGCTTCACAGAGTCGGATAAAAATCTTGGACAGATCTAGAATTGATTATGGAATGTAGGTGGAAAAGAAGCAAAATACCAAGACCAAAGAGCAAAGCGGTATTTTGGGCATCGCAAGTCTTCAAAAATGAACCTCGGAAACCAGTAACGATTACTACAATTAAAAACACAACGAAAGCCCGATGAGTAGTGATATGGGGTAACCACGACCATTAAACGGACCAGAAGAATTACCACATATATGAACAGGTTTCGGGAACCAGGTACAGACCCTACCTAGCGGCTTAAGTAGAAACAAAAAAGAAACCAGGAAATAGTAAAGAAGATAAGTACCCCAACAAATATACAATAACCGAATTGCGCTCAGCTACAAAAATGAAGAAGATCGCACCTTGCTCATGACCTCACCAGACACTTTGTCACCAGCATGCTCCATGTTTTCGAACAGATTCTCATACTTTTTCACGTTCTCCGGAGGAATCGCCCACTCCGCAGACGAAACCATTCCGATCTGCAGCACCGAAAGACAACTAGAGCGGGCAATAAAATGATTAATATAAAGGCAATACTGCAAACCTGTGTTTATGTAATAGCAAACGAAGTACAAGTTGTAAGTTGTATTTTGGGTTGTCCTATATTTGACAGCATAGAAATGATCAAGTTTACGTAACAGTTCAGGTTTTGGTAATTTTGATAAAACACAAGATACGTCCGCGTTTGTAATGCTTAAAAAGATTTTTTTAGTTCTTAGTCACTGAATTAAGGCAAGTAACGAAAATTGAATGTAAAGACAAGAAATTGCGTAAAGTGTAGGTAACCATTACATTTTCTTGCATTCCCACAATTATCTTTTATGCTGTGCTCTCCTTCCGCTAACACGAAATGAACGTGTAGACCAGTGGGCTTTTGAACTTGAGCTATGGTTTTGACCTTGGCATACAATCCTGCTCTAGTAGCCCAAAAATCTGTGCAGTGGAGAATCTCGAATTGCAATGGAAAGGAACTTCAAGACAATGCTATTATAATCCTTGATGTCTTGTCTTTTTTGCTTTGCTGCTTAAGCTGTTGGAATTTTCGATTAAATTTATGGGTCTTGGGATTTGTGCCATTGACATATGCTACTAGAATTTCGTGCTCAGGAGCGTGGTTTTGGAAATGGCAAAACTGCTTTCTGTGAATCCTTATATGCATATTCGATAGTTCATAATTGGAATTTCTTGTTTCTTCAGTTGAGTGTTGTAATCCTGGATCATATTAATTGTGACCTTGTTTCGAATCATTCTTCTTTATTTGGGGCTTAATTTCGCATCGGTGTTGCATATTTTTAATGTTCCTTCATTGAAAATGAATCAACTCAGCGCAGCGTTTCTTGTTTTTTTTTTCACCACAACCTTTATGGGAGCTCTATTGCTCCTAGCCCCAAAATAATATTTAAATCTCTTGTAAATATGTAGTTACAGGTTGCAATTAGCGGCTAGCTGCTTCCTGTTTATGGATTCCAATGGGTGACCTACGAATCTTTTTAACGTGGTCCGAATTATCGTTGCACCCGTTTGTTGTCAGTATTTGTTTACTTTTTTCCCATAGAATATTTTTGCAGGATATCGCTAATTTCGTACCTTACTTCTTAACGTTCGTTTACCTCTGTGCTGTTGTATATGACCTCCCTGTCTTTGCAATTTTTTTCTTTTGCATCTTATTGTTACTTACTTCTTCGCTTGACAGCATGAGTGCTTAGGCGACTGATTTTGTCATTGCCTTTAATCACGACAGCAAGTTCCATTGATTCTTTTCCGTCCAGGCGGAACAATGACCTCGAATTTATCATCAGAGGCCGAAATCCTAGCCGACACGGTTTATATCCTCGCCAAACCGGGCCACAAGGTGTCGCACAACACTCGCGTCGAATGGTTCATCGGCAACGTCAACCGCCGCATCGTCTTTCCTGCTAGCGGCGTCTGCGCTCAGCTCCCTGATTGGCCCGCAGACTGCACACCCGCTGCCTGGTCCAGTCTTTCTATCTTGGCCGCCTCACCCTCCCCCCCCCTCCCTTCTGTCTTTCCCATTACTTACTGCATCCATCCACACACCACAGTCAAGTATCTGGCTCACTCACATCGCATCACCTTCGTCCTTGATCTCAGCTACTCTATGCTGCAGCCCTGTTCATCGGGTTTCTCCGTCCTCCATCACGCAGTCTTTTGCCTCGAATCTGTTCTTTACAAGTTAATTCCTCCTGCCTCCGGCCTCTCACTTCCCCTTCCCACCTCTTTACTCACACCCCTCTCTCTATTCATCAGTATCATTGGGGTGATACCTAACCGACAATCGTTCACCCTTATCCACGACTGGGAGGCTTCTCTAGAAGGCATCAAATCAGTCATAGCTGCTGTGAATAAGCGCCTTTTTCAGCTTGAGACCGCAGATCTTCTCGCTCAGTCCTTTTCTAGCTCTTCCGCCTCTGCTCTTGTGGATATGCTACGTCATGGAGTACTAACTCTCGCTATGCAGATGCCGGACTGGGCTCCTGCTTCCCTAATAATAATCTCTGATGCCTGTTTTACCACGCTGGATATGGCTGAACTCGACCTCAGTTTGGCACACCTTCGAGCTGCGGCTATTAGATGCTCATTTATTGTTCCCTCTGCCGTCGTCACTTCTTCCACTGCCACTGATTTCGCTCCTGCAAGGACACCAAGAAACCTCCTCCGAAGTGTATCATTGAATACGTGTATACCGCACGTAGATTTGTGTCAATTTATCGCTCATGCTACTGCCGGATTCTGCCTAACAGGTCTCTCCACGGATTGGCAATGCTTGTCTAAGCAAACTTCCTCCCAGTGGAACCAAATTCACGAGCTTCTTTTAACGCTGCGACTTCAGGACGATGTCGAAAGCACGCCAGAGAAAGAGGGTGATTTAGGCTGGGTGGCGATCAATGAAATTCAGCCCTATTCACGTATTGTTAACGCAGCTCTCAACCATGTTCTTGCATCTCGACTTAAAGATGGATATCGTCTTCGTTCAGTGTCGGTACCTCCAGCAAAACATGGCTCTACTTCTTCAGCTACCTCTTCTCCCTCCTGGATTCAGATTGAATTGGCTCTCGCTTGGAAACCTGGCGTCTTATTTCGTCTCTTTCTAGCAGGGGAGTGGCTCCTTCCCACAGGGCAATTACCTATTTTTTCTTCTACTTACTACCTCCTCCATGCTGCCAGTACGCCCTCAAAATCCGAGCCAGTCGTTTCTGGGCGCTATTGCATTGCCAACCTCCGTGTTCGTGCTAATTGTTCCCTCCTGCGTGCGTTAACTCAACAGCGCCGTGATCAAGTAACAAGTCCCTATTTGGCCTCAACCCTAAACCGGTTCGACTTCCATTTTAGGCTACTCACCCATGTTGATGACTACCTTGAAAATGTTTCCTCCTTTAACCTTAATCCGGATATCTATTCTGTGCCTGCGCGGTATAAGAACGGCCTTTGTTCAGTCTTCATCACAGCACAGGGAGCCAGTGGCGGATCTGAAATTTATCTCTCCGGTAACACGGCAGAGGAAATGGAGCACGATAAGTCGCTGTCGAATTTTGTTTACTACTGGGGTCGCCTACTAACCCTTGATATTGCTAACTGTTATCGATGGATGCACTCAGAAACCTTATATGTTGTCCTTGAACATGACTCCCCTCTTCCTACAAATCTGTTCATCCCCGTTCCCACCCGACGTGTAACTGAACTCCTCACATGTCGCCAATCGCTTGCGAGAATACACAGTATGCTTAGTGATTGGTGCACATTTGTGCTGTTGGAAAACCACACCTACATTCGGTTGGAGTATCCTAGTCATGAGTCCTCTGAAGACCCCGATGGTCCAGAAGCTTCCGAAGCAACATTGTCCCATGCCTCTTCCCCCTGCGTGCCTTGTTACTTCACTCTCGTTCGATTGGAAATGAAGCTCCCAGAAATCCGAGTTCGTGTCGCTTTCACTGCGGGTGTCCAATCAGACTATCGCCGTGCCACGTTGGAACAACTCTCACGCCGTTTCCGAGTTCTCAGTTTCTTGCCTCGAGGAAGACAAGCAGTACCAAAGTCGCGTCACAAATCTGGTGCTTTTGGCCCCCTTTATCCTTTTTCACCTAGTCATGCTGAAAACGTCCATGTGCCACCACTTCAACGAACTTGGGGCGAAACTCCCTGTTGCATGGTGTTTCTTTCCCAACTTGATCGTCTTATTGTTGAAAGCGGTACCTGGATGAGCAGTCGACAGCAGAACTACCGCACCGCTACTCTACCATCTTCGGCGAATTTCCAGATGTCCAAGTCCTTTCTCAAGGGCACGGTGGCTGAAGTGAGGTGTGAGGTGGCACCTGCGCTATTACGTCAGCATCTCTGCACCTCGGGGTGTATCTGGGTCGCTCCAGTGGTGTCCAAGTCGCCAAACTGTGTAGCGAAGATGTTTTCTACTCTCATGAATCTGCGGATTCAGGAGGGCTTTCACTTTGTGCGCAGTGGACCTCAACCCGGTTTTGTCAGCATGGCTCGAGAGTTTATGTTCTCTGTCGATTCTGCAGCAGAGGGTGCTGTAAAACAACCTTGTCTCATTCAGTACCAACTTTACCCGTTCCGAGTTAAAACAGCAAGGAGTGACCAATCTGGAGGGGTGAGTGAAATGCGGATAGCTTCGGAGGCAGTTCAGCGAGTTTTAGATGCAACTCTGGCAAAAAACGTATCTAGGTCGCTTGTCAGCCAACTGAAGGCTCTCACTTCTGCCCAACTTAGTTCGGAAATACAGATAGCTACCGAGGTGTGGATAGAGCCGAAACACGGTCATGCAAGTGACTTACCAACGGAGGCTCTCTATCTCGCTAATCTATCGTATACTCAAGTGGTGGAGCGGATTCTTCAGCTAGATTGTTTCTGTCTAGCAGCTTATAGCACTCTAGAGAAGATCCTGACCGCGTGTTTACTCAGGATGATTGAACTGCAACGTCTAGCCGCACCATCAACGTCACCTACTTCTAATGGGGGTCAAACCATCCCTATAATGGAATCTTCAACTACTGCTACCACTTCTAGTTTGTTGTCCTCGACTGCTCCTGCTACAGCACTACCCTTCAACCTTGCCAACATCACTGCGGTCTGCCCACGCTTGTGCCTTCTTTATCCCCTACTTTTAGACGCTTCTTTGAGTAAAGAAACCACAACGGCGTTAAAATATTTCTCGTCCGATAACGTTATTACCCGTTTGGTGTTCAATTTAACCCACCGAATGCCCTTCATCACACCTATCCGCCTCTCCTCCATCGATTCGGATCAGTTTAGTCGTTTTCTACTGTCGGAAGAGACCGAGGAAAATGCATCAAGGTTGAATCACGCGATGCTTGAGTCAGGAGCAGTTGAATGGCAGTGTTTTGCCACCATGGTTAGTTTCATTGAAACCATGTCGAGGGATGGCGGTTGTGAAAGCCGAAGTGATGGTCCAGGTTTGCACCCATTATCAAGGGAGAACTTTGTTGAAGTCAGCAGTGCGGAAATCGGCGCTTCTCCAGTCACTTTCTTCATCCTTCCTGCTAACATGAAAGCTGCTACTTCGCCATTCTGTCAGGACCTGATGAATAACCTAAGACAGCGGTCGGGCGACCCAAATCGTCATGAGCCCTCCTTCCCTATCTTTATTTACTCTTGCACTCACACTTATCTTTCCTTTCCCCTGGATGATAGGTGGACTTACAATCATCCTGACACACTCATCGTTGATTTCTTTAAGCAGGATAAAGAGGTTTCGGATACTGTTATACGAGATCTACGTTTTGTCTGTCGCGAGGAATTGACTTCCAACCCTTCAGACAGCTTTCTTGCCGCAGCTAGAGGAAACCCTCGTCTGACCAAGGAGTTAGTCCTTCTCTGGGCGCGCCTGCGTGATGCATCTTTGGGTTTGTTGGACCTCTGTGATGAGGCATTCGTTGAATGTGCGCATCGAACCCTGTTGCATAATTTTGTAGTCTCTGAAGCAGCCATAAGGAATGTTCTCACCTCAGAACGGTTCTGCTCCGCCCTTCCTTCCATCACTGTTGATGCAACTGAGTTTCTCTGCTCCACCTGCTCACACTGTTTCAATGCTCTTCGAAATCAGATTAGTAATTCTGGCTTCCAAAACCTTACTTCCCTCCCATGCAAGAAAAAGCGTTGTGAGGGATGCGAGTTGCGTCCAAACGATTGTGAACGGATTCGCGGTCGCCTCTCCACTGTACTCAATCAATACTTCTCCCCAATATCACAACTCCCTGGCTTTTATTACTTCCATGGAGGGGAAGAAACACCGCGGTCCCATGTCCATCGGACAACTGTGCAACGCTGTGACACTTCGCCTACCCCTATCCCTAGACCAATTTCGCACATCCTCGTCCCGCCCCCGAAAAATTCTTCACCAGAATGTCAGAAGTCGGCTGAAGTGTCAGTTAGTCGACAAGTTATGTTTTCCACCTCTTCGAGATCTGAAAGCGACACGGAGGAAGTCAAGAAGAAAGAACGTACTGAAGCGGATGAGAAAAAAGGGGATAGAACAGCTGCACTGTTATCATCTAATGAGGTGCAACCGATATCCTACATGAAACCTCTTTTTCTGAAAGTAATGTTGAAGCTAAAGTATGGCTGTGAGGAGGTCAAACTTCCCATTGAAAACCTTCCAATATGCCTATTGGATGTGTTATGCAGTTCAGATGAGGTAAATCTTCAAGAACTCAGTATGTCCGTAGTTTTTACTCCTCTTATTTGGAAACCGAAAGTGGGGATATCTCTCCCTAACGCTGGTGCCGAATCTCCAAATTATCAGGAATCTCCTGTAACTGCCATCAGCCCAGGTGGACACCTAGATCCCGTGGGAGAAATGAGTGAATCTTCCAACAGTGACAGTGACTCAGATAGTGAGAAGCTCTCAGTGTTTAGTGAAGCAGGCGATAACGCTCTTAGCACGAATACCCTTCGATCTTCACTGCCGTCTCTACCATCAAAAATCCACCCTTCCCGCCGTGCTGCTTCTATGTCATCTGAGGTATTTGAAGACGGTGATTTCCTCTGCTCTCTGCACTGGTGTGAGTGTCACTTGGAAGTTTCAGAAGCCGCTAGTCCATGCAGTATCTGTAGGGCTCTCGGTAACCCCGAGTTCCTTCGATATCTCGATAATGAACAGTGGATGTCGTTGCGGCGCACCACACAGATATTTCGATGGCTCCTTCAAGACGAAGTGGTATGTTCACAGCGTCTACTGCAACCTTTGCTTGTTTCCACAGTGGAGGCGGTTCTTCGACACATGGAGAATACCAAGTCTCTTTTATTGAACATTGTTCCATCCTCTTCTGTACTAATGCCCTTCCATATTAATCCCTCATATGCGCTTTTGTCCAAGGGTTGCATACGTGCCGAAAAGGGGGCTAATTCTGACTCATCTGATGTTTTACTAGACCTGATGAGAGCGATTGGATGGGAAAGTGTGGATCTTGCATTTATTGTCAAATCGGAAAAGTCGATTCCACGATTTGTGGACCGAATGCAGAGCATTTCCTTCCGTTATGCACAAGCTCAACTTAATCATATGGGAGATTACTATGTGGTCTGTAGGGCTGAGCCGTCACATCCGCCGCTTTTGTCGTCTTCACCTCAACAAGAGAAACAAGAACAATATCCACTTGCAAGAGGCGTCTCAGAAGCGGGGATTTCGGCACAAATCGAGCCGAAACCTACTTCCCCTAGTAGGTTTTGGCAGGTTGGTGTCTGTGATCTGTCTAATGCTCCCGAAATTGATAAGGTGTCTTCGCACTCAATGTCCCTACCATCGGCTGCGCAGCCAGCTCAGAGCAGTAAGTTTTCCTTTTTTGAAGTAGTTTGATACTCAAGATCCCCGTTTGTTCCATAATTTCAAGTAAACTTGGAGCTGTCGTGAATGCATCTTAACTCTTTATCTTTGATTCATCTCTGAAGAAGCTACAGCCATGTAACACGTAAAGTGGATTTTTTAAGGCAAACAAGGAGGCTGAAATATTAGCACTCTAGATAACACTAAAAAGCAGGGAGAGCATGTTAGGATGAGATCTTACATTTGTCTGCTCTGATACCTTTATAACTAACCTGTCCGCGGCATCAGCATTGGGGCCGATTTGCATAGGAAAAAGCCACTTATTATTGCTTATGTTGTTAATAGGGCACCATTCCACTTAGTTTCTGCAAAGCTAAGTCCTTCTCCAACTGTAAAACTTTGTGATAATATGATAAATACTTGGTTATGCGTGCTAAAACGCCTCACTGGTTACTGCCTTTTAGAGGCTAAATCTTAGCTTTATTAACTCAAATAAACCAAAGTTCATCAATACTTTTTGCTTTTGATATTTGTCCCATTAGGCCCTAAGGTTGAGGCGAGTGACGACAGCGCAGAGTTTGAGTCTCTCACTTCAAAGACCCATGCTTCTTCATTTGCTTCCCTGGAGCACCAACCAAACATTGCTACCACTACCACTGACGTTGAGACTGACGGAAATCGCTTTCCCTTGGCATCTCAATTTCCTCCTCAAGATTCCCTCGAACTCACTCCCCAGGCAAGCGGCCCCAGCCTCCCCGCCTTTTGGCTTATCTTCCGTGTCGGCAGTGCTTCCATTCAGGCTTTCTTTCATCATTCTGATACCCATCGCGAACCCTCGGTTCTCGAGGATGCCTGTCCGCATTGCGTGGTCTTCCGTCGCGCTCTGGAGGACATTCGATCGATCTTACGGCTGGTTAGTCAGTCCCTTCTTCTCGACCAACTTGTCCTCGATCGCCTCTGTGATTCTGCCCTCCTTCCTGAACCATTGGAACCACCTCAACGGCCACCGCGACATCTGCAAACTTCTACATCTCTCAAACGAAAGCCTCTTACAATGTCCTACGTTCAATGTCGTAGTGTTGCTGTATTCGCTTCTTCAGCAACAGATTCAGATAATACTGAGGTCCAACCGATGGCTGGAAACGTCCTTCGGAAGAAATCTTTTCCCATTGAAACAACCTCTGTTACAGCAGACCCCTATCCACCTGGGTCGCTGGCTTGCTCTCCCAAATTCGTTTTCAGCATGGAGGTATCTCCTCGTGCTGTTATTGCCGGAGAACGCGGAAATCAGGTGCTTCCAGAGCTTCGGCGCTTATTAGAGAACTTTGCAGTAATGAACCGGAAAAATATGTTTGTTTTTGACGACTCGGAGCCTGCTCTAGATGCCGCGAAGCCTGTTATCCGCAGAAGCCTCATTCCGCGCATCTTCTACATGCTTCTGCGTGAGGTACCCCTCGAATCAAGCCCTGCTCTTGAGACACCCCGTAGAATCTCTCCTACTAATTCATCTCGTCGAGAAAGTCTTCCACTCTTTCTAGGCAGTAATTTGACCAGTCTCAATCGAATCCAACTGCAAGCCACGCTGCATGGAATATCTCCACCCAGTCGACATTTCTGCAACTTTGTTAGAACTCTCCTTCAATCTCTGTTGGATAAAATTGTCCTCGAGTGTCTCCAACAGGTCTTATCTCGCACTGTTCTCTTCCGCTTTGCGTCGCATGATTTCACCTTTCTCTTCGCTCGTCGGGGACATCAACCTAGACATCAGTTGTTTTTTACGCTCCCACGATTTCTCACGGATTCTTCGAAGTTCCCACACGTTCCTAGAGGAACATTAATCTTCCCCTTCTGTCAGTACCTCAAACAGAATCTCTTAACTTTCATGACTGCCGCGAAACCGGAGAGAGAAGTTCTCCCCTCCCTTCGAAACCGTTTTGGCCGTGTTGAAGTAATGCTTTACTACCATCGAAGGGGTGTTGGGACAGCTAAATTTGGTCTAGTGACAGCTGTGGTAGATCTCCTTCAAGCAGGAACTCTGGAACCCTTCTGCATCACTTCGTGCCTTGACCTCCAAGAATGGCTGCGTCATCGGGAAATCGGTGAAAAATCAGTAGACGTTGCTAGTGTATCCGAGTTGATAAAATGTCTAACAGACCTTCAGATTTCGTACGACACAGCATCATCATCTCCAGGCCGTCTAGCTGTGCGCCTACGGCTCTGGGAACGTGGAGAGGTTGACCTGAAGCTCCTGACCGAGAAAATTCACGCCGCAGTCCAAAACTCCCTCTACGACCTCATTATGGAGTACTTTGTACTCAGCCTCCCGACATGTTTGATTGAGGTCCCAGTATTCAAGAGTCGCTCTTCTGACATGCCCCATGAATCGACAACAAAGACTGGTGCTCAACCCTTGGCTCACTTCGTTCACGCGGATTCCATCCGCATGCCTGGGTTTTTCTCTCACACCCTCCTTCCTTGGCTAGGCCTTACTACGTCAACTCGGCTACCTTCCGTAGTTGAACGAAAAATGCTGCTGGCCTCGCTGCAGAGTATTGATCTCCTGGTTGGTGAACTAGTTCATCAGTTAAATTCTCTCGTTGAGGAAAGAATAGGTCGCCTATCGAATTGGTTCAAGTGCCCTCTCCTCTCCGCATCGGTATCTCCCAATAGGAGTGGACGAATCAAGTCAGGAAAGATTCAGAAACAGTTTGCACCGGCGACATGTCCCTGCCAGCAGTGCATCAATTTCTTTGCCTTTGAGGCGGTGGATGCAGATGGTGAGGGGTGGGTGAAGTTTTCGAAGCGACGTCCATTCAGGCAGAGAGGCGGAGTATTTGTCCAGCCCAGGGAGTTTATCATTGTGGGGAAGAATTATGCAGCGTGTCGATACGAGACGGCTTTGAATTGGTCGTCCGGTGGGCGAATGACGTCTTCGGGAAAGTCGGGTGGGGATGGTAGATCTGCACCTGATAAAGAGCGTCAAATTCCCGTGAAACAGGGTAAGTTTTTTTCGTACGTTAGCTTCATACAGTCCCTTTTGCTCTGAGATATGTCTCAATGCCCTAAGATTCGGCAAATTTGGGTTGGCTTAAGACTTATGGAAACTTTTTTTCAGAGGATCTTACTTTATTCTATTCAAATCGTAACTTACGTGTTTAATCGAAAAAAATCCTTTTCCATGGAGTGTCAATTGCACTTCTCTTCAACAGAGTCCACTGTCACATTCATTCCCTTTTTTAAAAGATTGGACATAGGAATACTTGTCATTATGGCTAGATCATTCAAAGATGGACCTTCTTCATCTTGTAATCTTCGCTGAAGCGCTGATTACTGCAACCATTAAACTTCTGAGGACAATTTCTCCTTGATATTACGAATACGCAGGAGTTTTTTTGATGATCTTGTCGTTATTTGCCCATTTTCATAGTTCACTGAAATCCCATAAGGTCTAATCAAATTTATTCTTTGATAGTCTAAATAGTCTTACAATGTTAGGAAGCACCGCCAATATCCTCCAGGTATCTTTTAAAGGACTCGAGTTGTAAAAACTATTCTCTTTGGCTTAGTTGCTTCGTGGTCCGGTCGTGTTCCAATTCAACGGCACCAGACTCTGGGGCTTCAGATGCAACCCCTCCCAACTGAAGTCTCCATGGAATCGATGACGACTTTGGAGGATACTTCCTTTGATACTTCGTCCACTCTGATCAATCTGCGTAAATTCACACTGTGTTTGGTGATTATTTTATTCTCATGTCCCATGAGGTAGGATTGGGGTTTTGCACCCGAAACTTGTTTGGCTAGATCTAATTTTACACTTAAAGATGCAGTGTATCAGATGCGAGAGAGACGCGCAATTCTTCTTCCTCTACCCTACAATCTATTTAGCTGGTACTAAGGTATACCTTAATATGCAATTTTAAGAGTATCACTTTATCGTCAGCGAAATTGATGAGTACACATCGTGAAGTTTATTCCAGAGCATCATACGGGAGAAGAAATCATCCCAAAACAACATACGTTGACGGAGATAGTTTCTCGCTTTCTCGTCACTTCTTTACAGCTTCAGTCTCGTCCACCACAGCTTTGGACGTCCCTGAATTCTGCGAAATGCAGCTGTGTCTCCCTCAGTGCCTTTTTCACTCGTCGAAACCATCAACAACGCCAGCAATCGAGGAATCCATCTCCACTACTGCAACCACTACCACCACTGAAGATAGCGATGCTACAGATCCTTGCGTCTGCTTACAAGTACCACGACAGACCTTGTGTCTCGTACATCTTCGAGGTCGTGAGGTTCGTGTTTACCTCTACAATTGGAGTCGAGATGATGCCGACCGTCTATTTCATCGCATCGACTGTCTTGTCGCTTGGTACAATCAAAGATTCCAGGTGCATTGATGTCACCTCACTTGCCCCCTATAGGCACAACATTATTGACAAACGTTTTCCTTCTTCCTGCATTCCAGTTGTTGAGCTGCTTGTCCCTGCAGAAAACAGGTCTCTTTCATTGTCTCCGCACACCCAGCCACCTCCGATTGTTGAAGCAGGCCGTTCATCTGGGTGACCGCCTCTGCCCTCCCGAACTGACACCTACCTCGACTGTAGCATCGGCATCGTCCGCTACGATAGCATCGCGAAGTATTCGACGACGCCTTCTGGAAGGTTTGGTTGGTAGTGGGGCTCCTCTTCAACCTCCATTGCAAACAGTCCTGCCATCTTCACAAGTTACGTCTTCGTCTGCTGAGATCCCGACGCCGCCTCAACCGCCGACACCATCCGCCCCTCCATTAAATACCTTGGCAGGTCTCTCGGCTCATTCCACTTCACCTGCTACGCCAAATACTGAGTCTACGATTCTCCATCCTGTCAAATCTCAACCTTCATGTCCTCAGCAGCATCTTAAGGTTGGCGGGGGAAGTTCACGGGACTCACAGGATTTAAATCTTACAAGGATTTACCAGGTGGCTCTTCTGAACAAATGAGAAAATCGCGCTTGCAAGATTTGGTGCTCTAGCTTATTGGTTTCTCCCACAGAACTGCTCCAAAGTTCCAGCTCTTGGCGATGCGTCGCTCACTGGAGCGGAGTATCTCGATGTGGTACACCTTCACGTGGATCAGGCCCTACAAGCGGTCAAGAACGATTGGCGTCGTGCAGAACATTTGCGCCTCATTACAACGCCTTTGAAGGCCTGGATGGCGGGTGAATTTTTCGAGCTGGAACAGTACACTTCCATGGATTCCCAGAGTCAGGTGTTATTATCTCTACCCCCAATGACGACTCCTCCAGTAACAGCGTTCTACTCAGCCGTAAAACGGTACGGCCGGACTCTCCACACTGTCTGTTCACCCATCCTTTTCTGTCCGAGTGCCCGGACCGATGCATTGCGACTGCGGGAAGTGGAACAAGTTGCAGAAGAGAAGGGTTATCATAATCTGGCAAGGGAGGAAGAGCAACAAAGGGATATTGGGAAGGAAGAAGAGAGGGAACAAAACGAGACCTTTATAGTGACGGAGAAGTCAAGGCTAGCGAGGTTTTAATTGATTTTCATGTTGCTCTGTTGATGGAAACTAATTTTACACTTTGTTAACCTTATTGAGTTATCCGAAGTGGATTATTAGAACTGATTTCCTCAGTGTCTGTCTTTAGTCGTTTGAAATTTCGAGAAATTCATGGGAAATCGGAGATTAATGACCATTTAAATGCGTCTTAAAATGTACCAAAGTAACAACTGAATAGGTTGTGGGGTGGAGGAATGCAGATTTCGCGTCCTTCTCGGAAGACTACAGTCTCAAACGCTCATATAGCTGTTAACGACTGAAACAAGTATATCGCAAAGAGAAGCCACAAGAAACTATTTGCATCAAATCTAAGTCCTTTTCCATAATTTAATATGTGATACACATTTAGCGATACCCAACAAATTGTGATGTGTAGAGTATAAAAGGGAAGGGAGCGTAAATTCAGGTCCACAGGAATTCATTTTGATCTCAACTCATTGTCTCAACCGGATTTTTCCACATAAAACGCCATCACCCTTTTAGCACACCGCTGAAGAGCGACATGGAACCCCCATCGCAGCCCGGCACAGCTGCCCAACGCTGTCGTGGTCTCATATCCCCCCTCTTCATGACACCTGGCATTTTACGGGATCCGCCCTCTTGGATGAAGGAAGCAACAGATTGTCTTCTACAGGAGTTTATGACCTACATGACTCGCCAGATGCACTTCACTGTCATCCTCTCCACTCTGGACTCTGAATCGCCGAAGTTGGATCATCCTTACGCTCTCCTTCAACGGTCCGTTAAGATGGCAGGTATCCATCTGGTAGAGGTAAGGTTTGCGTATCTATCTACGTTTCGATGACTTGTGTGCCCCTATGGTTGGTGGGGATAAAAGGGGTTGGAGTTTTGTTTTTGTCTCTATCATCAACTTACAGTGAAGGTTATTTTGGATGACTTTTTTCCAGATTTTCATTCGTGATTGTATCTTCTGCGTGCGCCTAAAGGCAGTTGAGTTATGTCGGTTGACTCGCGCCGCCTCCCGAGCGGTGTTGACAGGTCCATTAGCGGCGGATGTGGTTGGTCGGGCGGCGGCGGTGGCTGCTGTGAAAATCGCCTCTGCTATGATTGATCCCTTTTCTTTTACTTCTGGTGGCAGTGGCAGCAACGTAACAACCGCCAGTGCTGCTGTCTCAGCATCGGGTTCATCGTCCATTGCCAACAGTCCTTATGTGGTCAAGTGGGAGGAATCGAGTCGTCTTTGTGACTGTGTGCATCTGCATTCCTTCCTATATGACTTCTACCTCAGGAATGTGGATACCTTCTTAAGGCGTACGTTTCACAGATAACTGGCTAGCCTATCTACTAACTACCAATAAGTAACAATGCTTATTTCAGTTCAGTCGGATCTTATTGGTCAAAGACTGCAAGTGCCTAGTTTGACGTGGGCTTTGCCCCAAATATCGAAATCCCAGCGGCGTGGAGGTGGGGGTAGTTTTGGCGCTTTACGGCACCCCTTCTTGCCCGCTAACTACCCGGTTGTGAGTTTTCTTCGTGACCTTGCTCGTATTATACCATTGGCACCAGTTTTCGCACGTGGAACCTTTATACGCCTACCCATGTGTCTTCCTGTGGATGCGAGAATCAAGCCCGAACAGGTGTTCGAACACCTCATTGAGGCAAGACAGGCCTATGGTTTTAAGGTAGGCAAAAACCTCTACTCTTAGCATTTTAATGACCTCGGCGTTGATTCAGCTGTAGCTATTGGATGCCATGAGGCACATGAGTCCAAAATGGCAGCTAAATTATACGTAACCAAATTTACAGGACTAAGATCAAACACTCATCCATCTCTCCTACTCCTTCCATTTGGGTACTGTCCACAGCCTATATAAAGGTTATAGACAATTGTTGCTTTTGGTCCCGGTTTTTAATGTATTCAGTTCTGACGTCGCATCACTCCTTATTAGCCTCATTAAATTATGTAATGTCGGTGTGATTGCCGATGGTTGTCGTGTTTTGAAAACACTCTTATATTATACGCCCCTGGCATTTCGGTTATCCACTACATACGCTTTTTTGGTGTAAATTGCATAATTTTCAATTCGTGACATCAAAATTATGGGCCAGAGCTACCTTTGCGGGTGTCGTAAGGCATACTTGCCTAGAAATGGTTCAATTGGTAACGTTTAGAAATGCTGGGTAGCTTGTGGTGCAGACAAAGAGCGAATCGTGGAAAATTTAAAACACTTCCTTAGACTAAGAAATTAATCAAAATGACCAGTTGAATTTGCTCTCTTTGTCCAATAGACCTTCGATCTGGGCATCAACTCAAGCTCGCCGACGCACGCACGCTTTGGGTTTTGTAGTTTCTCCTCCCCCCGCGGCCCCTCAACCGTCATCTCGGACGATGCCGTTCAATCGCTTTCCGTCCATCCCACCGGTGGTGACAACGATACCTCTATCTCTTCCGCTTCTGACTCAGAAACAGGAACCATAAAAGCGAAAAGATTAGCCGCGCCGATGGAGGTGGAGATAGAGGGAGTGACTCCACCCACCCCTCAACAGCGACCTTACCACCACAGTCATTCTCGTCCACCACATTCCACTTCTGCTGCAGCCTCCACTCCACGGTTCGTTCCACAGCTTCGATTGCCCACTTTGAAGCACTTCTCTTTGGCTTGCGCAGCTTATCTCGACAAAGAAGCAGCAGTGTCATTAACGTCAACCGAAGTTGTGGAATTCTCGACTGCGCCTCGCCGCATCGGCATCTCAGTGTTTGTTATCCTCACTGATCAATGTCGAAGGTTTCCACGAGCGCGACTCTCTTCTCTGCCACATGGACTGTCTGCTGAGGTGGGCGTTGCTTTCTAAATGAAATAATTTTCCGGACTGTGATGGCGAAGGTTTCTGGGTGCTTAAAATGAAGCAGTTTTTTGAGATTTTGTGACATCTACTTTGGGCCTAGTTGTTGGGAGCTTATCATTGCCTAAACTAGGCTGCTTTTGTGAGCAGCGGGTTACCTTGTTAATGAAATTTCAGTCGTCAGCAATCTGCGGTGATAGTGTTGAGATCCGCCCAAACCGGAGTCTTTTTTTTATCCCATGACTAAAGCGTGGATGCAAAGGTTGAATTTTGCAAACTTACCTTCCTTAATAGAAGGATAGTTCATTGATGTGGTGAGATATACTCTTGGTGGCTGGAAAGCACTATAGCGACACTCAAATTAGGTAATGGGGTGTTATCCGCTTTTTATATACGATTGCGCGGACCTTCGCCTCTCTTGAGTCCACCTCCTTCGGATGCTACCAATTTCCCCGACTGAATGTCCATTATTCTGGTCCGATGCCCTCTTTACTAGGTCGAGAGAATTACTTAGTGATGGACCCTAAGGCAATTTGAACATTAACTTTTTCTTCGTAAAAGTGCTGTTACTTGTATGACGTTGCAGTTAAATTTGTCAACAACAAAGATGTTTTCAGCTCATGGCACCATTATCTTCTGCTTCATTTTCGACTGACGTCTCCGTCTTGCCACGATTCTCAAGCTTAAATACTGCGCTAGGACGGAGTTCCGCGAGTTATCAACTAAATTTTTTTTAGTTGCGAAGTCTTTGGTGAGTTGATACTTTCGGCTATCCGCACTGCTCTACAGGCAAAAGATACATTCTTAAAATGCTTACGACTTGATCAAAATGATGGTTGAACACAACCGCACCAGCGTCAAGAAGCAGAAACAGCCTGCCTGAAACATAGGGTACCAAGATCACACGTTCTTGTATCTAGGTCCGCGCATCACAAGTGTGACATGTTCATTTAAAAAATGAATGGATCCAAATAAGAAGGTTTAAATAAAATTGGTGATAAATGGCGTCAACGTTGGGGAATGAGGATCAACTTAACCCAGAATTGGATTCTATTAGCAAGCGTGAGTTGGTGTGTCTTATTTTACCCACTAGTGTAGAGCTCATGTTGCTTTTCTGTTGGCTTTTTGAGCGCTAAATATCGTGCTTCCTTAACCTCTGGAATAGTTTTCGCCTCCTTTTCTTTTGCTTGTTAATCTCATTGACTTCTTCTGTGTATAAATTTGACCACGAAGGCTAAAATGACCTCGCTTCACCAGATCAATCTTATTGGCCAGATTTTCAATGGTTAAAACAAATTTTCATCTACCTTCTGTTTCTTTTCTGCTTTACTTTGAAAGGCAAAGGAAACTTTTGAAGATACTGTAAGTCGTCGAACATGTTGTTTCGGCTATTCTACTACATTGTTAAGATTAGCTATTGTTAATGTTTGTGCAATTTCAGAGCAGCTTCTGATGCTGAAAACACTGCTATACCGAGGCGTTTTATGTATGTCAGCCAGAATCCCACAAACTGGCAGCTCAAGGAGCACGATATTGATGTGTGCCTTGAGACCGTTTCTTAAGCATTACTAACTCTCTAGTGACTTACATAAGATGGGCGCCTCCTGCTTACCACAGCTATTTCATTCCGGGGCTAAGATTTAAGATGCCATGGCCAGGACCTTGATAATACAATACTTCCTCGGATGTCTTTGTCTTTGCACAACGTGCGATAACTTTTGTCTGGCAGTTTAGGGCAACAGTCCTCCTGTAGGGATGAAGGATACGAAGCTTAAACGTCAGTTAGGCTTCGAAAGTGTAGATTTAATCGGTGCTAATACCACAAGTTTGTCTAATTTGGAGTTTCTGTATAAAATTGGGACGAAACTCCACTTTATGAAATGGTCTGCGACTAAAATGTGGCGGCCTAACATAGCCGAACCAATGCAATAAAAGTAGAGTATCTATGTGCTCAGCCGGCTATGGCCGGGACAGGGAAATTGAGTGTACTCCAAAATCTATTTTAAACACGTTTTTACTGCCATGAATGATAAAAGTCGACTTGCAGAAGGCTCTCAAGAATGCTTTCCTCGTTGAAATACTTTACAGCTGTAGCCTATGGTTCATTTCTTTCATGATCTATCAAGTTTACTCCAAATTTCATCCCTTGTAAAATGTTTTGTCTCCCGGAGTATAAGCCTAGCCTCAGCCACCGCTTCTGCATCAAATTCACTTCGAATTTGTTTTTTTTCCATACTTCACATGAAATTATCAAGACGGAGTGATAAGCATACCTGGCAAAGCACACTCAGGGAAAGGTGGAGTCTAAGGGTGAGGCCAAAATCTCCCTCACATCTTGTCCTATCCCCGAGGCCAAAGCGTCTTAAGGTGGTTTGAAGCATGTATCGCATTTGTTCCGACCAATTGACTAATATTGGCCGTTTCCCGAGAAGACTTTTTTTCGCATAAAGTAGGTGCAATTTCTACTGCTTCACTTCGAGGTAATTTTCAAGGGGGAGGGGAAATATTTTGGCTTAACCAAACGCATTCACGTGGTCTTGTGCAGTAAATGTAATAAACTGCTTAGTATTCTTTGTTCACTGGAACAGCATAATGTGCTGCCTTGCAAGAATGTTTTTAAAAAAGTTTTTTTTTGGTTGGCTCCGAGTTGTATCAGCTCAAGGCGTTCGCAGTTCACCAAGAGATCAGTTTGTGATGGGTGATTGCGTCCGCTAATTTGTGCCTTGAGGTGTGCACAATGGGCGAGCGGCGGAAGTTGGAGTACAGAGGCTTTTCTTCGCCACATTGAACAGACAGACAAACAGGGTGTAGAATGTGCGGCGTGTTTTTATAAAGCACGTGGTGCAAGTGGTGGAGAGAGGACTCGTCGGTGAATTTACAGTTCGCTGTCGTACGTGAGTGAATGACATGTGGATGCACAACCACGACTTCCCCTTCCCACCCGTCGTGGGTACCAACAAGGGTGCTCCGCCATTTGCGTTAAACACAATTGAAGGTTGTCCTTGCAATACTAGTCTCGAGTATCAACGCAAGCAGTAGTGACACGCGAGTGATCGCCGCCGCCACCACCACCACCAGCGTCAATGGAGGCCCCTCCTGAGTATGGTGCATTCATCGCCAAGTGATCCATCACCACAGTCAAACGTATGTAAGCCGGATTGAGTGGGCGCCGTCTTCTACTGCCACACGTCGCGCCTTCCCCAAACGCGATGTGGCAGGTCTCACGAGAAGCTTGGGGGATTTTGGAGGTGAATTGGAATTTGCAAAGTCGACAAGGTGGAATCACAATCACCAATTGCACCTCATATTTTGACATGAGTAAAGAGTAAGGGGTAAGGAGTACTGCACTGATGGCTGGCGCATATCCACAAGTTGTAGATCTGAAAACTATTCCTGTGTACTTGCATTGAGCAAAAAGCTGTACCAAAAACCATCCCATAGTTGCGAAATCGGCTATGCCCCTGTGGAACCATTTGCTGTCGGAACATATCTTCTCAAGTATCCGTCGTGACTATAATTCAGATGGTTTGCCTTCTGAGAACTAATCTGAGCGGATTCAAATGCCTGCACTGTGTAAATAGCATCCTAAACTCAACAACGTTTTTTTTTTTGTTATCCAAATGTCGCAGTGGTGGACCGCGTAAAATTAACAGCTCCTTCCCTTGTCGTTAACTATTTTCGCCGACAGTTTGTCCTGGAAATGATAAAAGTTTGGGTACCATCATAAAGGTAAAGGATGAAGATTAAAACTGAAGGCGCTTAAAAAGACCCTCGAAGTGGGATGAAAACCTTTCAAAATCCTCTAGTTACTATTTGCGGATTTCTTAGGATCTACTGGAGCGCTATGCAATAATATGGACAAAGGAGGGGGCAACGCTGGAAACTTTAACTTGGAGATGGTGTCGAATGGAGCAACACGCGGTTGGCCCATTTTATTAGACGAAGAGAGCATAATTTTTGCAACCTGGACGTGAAGTTATTGTTGATGAACCGCAACTTCCTGAACCGCAACTTCCTCAACGTGGGTTGACCGAAGCCTGCTATTTTGATGAGATTGATCAAAAGCGTTACAGCCCTTTATGATCGTTGGAAAGTGGGTTACGAAGCCCTGAGTGGATTCTATTACTAACAGAACGATATTCCCTCCAGTTTAGAACACCAACTTTCTTGAGGAAAGAACAGCAGAAAGCCAAAGAGCACACCCAATCACTGCTGCCACGTGAGCCGACCAGTGCGTGTGGCCATTCATCGAGACTCTGACACAGATGCAATCTACTCGAGATCATACGATGCAATAAACACGACTCAGGACACAAGCTAACAGGGCAAAATACATTCTTTAGCACCTTGAGGAACCACATGCAACGACAAAACCACGATACCACCAATCAAGAAACCAAAAGAACAATGGCACTTATATTGATCCGATATACATTACATATAAATCGAAATCGGTGCTTATGTACAAAGAAACAATTACTCAAATAGTGCCACAAACACCCATATCAATGTCATCACCTAATCGTCATAAGCTCGCGAACTCTTCTGCCGATGTCTTCTCTCACGACTGTCGTCTCGGTGACGCCTACTGCCATTTGATCTGTGATGTCGATCATGTCGACGACTCCGCGAATGACTTCTAGAGCGGCTGCGTCGTCGCCTGTGCTCCCGACTTCGATCCCGATCGCGATCCCAATCTCGACTTCGATCTCGCTCCCTCCCCCTATCTCGACTATCCCGCCTCGGTTCCCTTCGTGGCAGCGAGGCATCTTCACGCTGCTTTCTAACTAAATCATTCTCTTCCACATATTTCCTCAACGCCTCCAACTTCTCTCGGATTGTGATGAAGCCCAGATGCAACTTGCCACCGAAATGATCCGCCAGACGTCTATCATTGTCGTGCACACCGAGATATGCTGAGCAGACGTCACAAACACGCAGCTTCTGCTGTTGGTATGTGCTTACCGGGATTGCGTTGCGCAAATCCGCCTCGTGTTTTGCCTTCTCAGCGTTTAACTCTTCCACGCGTTTCATCAGCTCCAGAGACTCCTCCACATGGCCTTCATGACCTTTTTGCTCCGCCTTCGCTAAGGTTGTACCGATCTCCTCACTCAGCTTGTTGATCTTTTCAACCTGCACTGCAGCTTCTTCTGTCAACTCTTCCTGTGTCTCCTTTAATTTGGCTTTAGCATGCTCAGTCCGACGATTACTCTCGGAGATAAAAGACTCTAAATGTCGTAAAGCCTACAGAACTGTTTAGAGAATGAAGACGAACTCACGTCTATCTCGTAGTAGTAGGGCCTTTTTGCGGCTTCTCGACGATAATCCGATTTGAGACCGACTTCGTGGGAGTAGGGACATTCGCCTAGATCCATTCTCTAGACTTGAGGTTAAGGAGCAAAATTACGACGTACTGTTCCCGCCAAAATCTCATGTGGACAGCAGTCGAGGAGGAAGCTTTTACAAACCCGAGGATCGTCGAATTCGATACGCTTCTCGCCTCCTGTTTACCATGTTTAATTAAGCAAAAATTAAGAAAACAGGCAGAAATTTATTTTCACACCCTAGTCGGCATTTACTTACATGACTTGGAAGTCAACCGAATAACAACTTTCATGGCATCACCTTAAAAGTAAGAGAGACCGGATGGTAACAGTCGATGAATTCTACGCCTTGCCTTAGTTCCACTTAGCATGAACCCGTGCATATTTAGCATATGTAAAACAGACTTATGAAAAGAACTAATCTCTTTATTTCTTACCATCTCTGGCGGCTCCCATCAGCTCATCCAGGAGACTCCGAACCTGATCAGTCGCAGACATCCCTCGAAGGAACCTAATGAAGTAAGACGCACTGTTAAGACCTGGATAATTAAAACAATACTTGCACTGTAATCATTTCATTAAAATTTTTTTAAAATTAAAAAACCTAATTGAAACCACATATGTGATTTATTTTTAGGTTATTTAGGCTTTGTTTTTCAATGGATTGTTTTATAGAATGTCTCTGTTCTATTTTCAAATTGCAATCGAATTGACCATAAATTAACCTCATTTACATCATATAGTAAATATCAAAACTAATTACCTAAATTAAAGAAGCCCTGAGAAGTCAAAACAAGCTCTAATGTGCTTCAAACAATGCTTATACATTTTGAGGATTCAACAAACGCCTTAAGACTTCCCTTCAGATAAAAGAAGACATAGTACTAGGGCAGAATACATATTCTTGAAACATGGGGCTTGGGAACTGCTGGCACGGCCCGGAGGCCAGCCAATCGACTAAAACAACATAGCCACCCAAGTCACCGATACCGAGAGTTCAAACAAACAAAGCATTACACAGCCGCTCCCCATGGTCGGTCCCTTGTGTCAGCTATCACAACGTAATCAGTGCTGCGAGATGCACCTACGAGCCAACCGTGCCAGTCATCGAAATTCGAGCGCATGCGTCCTTGTAGTACCATCAATTCCGCGTAGCAGCATACCAAGACTTCTTTTATTACAGAAGAAGAGATATTACTGGGTATAACATTGATCATGCAGAATCGGTTGTGGTTACTGGCGTGGTCCAGAGGCCAACTAGCCGGCAAAGGTACCACAGCCAAACAGGCAGTCCCAATTGAATCTTAGAGCTAAATGTAGCAATCGTTACGTTTAGTCCGACTCGTGATGGTAGTAATAGGATAAATACGGTGCTCCATCGTTAAAATCTTCGCCAGATGGCCCTGTAATACTTTGTTTGTTCGAACTGCCGGTTTCGGTGACTTGGGTGGCCATATTGTACTGAGCCGGTTGGCCGGCCTTTGGACCGTGCCAACAGCCCCCAAGCCCCCTGTTTCCAGAATATATATTCTGCCCAGTACTATGCCTTCTTTTTCCTTAAACGGAGTCCCGGGGCGCTACAGGCCCAGTCAAAAATATCTCCATTTATATTCATTGACATAATGGCTAATCTATTAAAAAGCGTAAAAATCTGTGTGTTAAATTTTAAATTAATACAATTTTTACACTTATATGACCTAAAATGCCCATATCGAAAATGTTTCGAAATCAAATATGTAGTTTAAAATGGCCGTTACTTATTGTATCAAAATATGTAACCATATTGCCTCTGTACTGACATACGAATTTTGACTCGAAAAATGAGATTCTGTATTTTTCATTAACTAAGTATAGAATTGATATTCAGTTGCACATTTTCGTATTTGTTTTATTTTTTCCATGAGTGGTCCGCGCGCATTTCGAGAGGCGGCGGCACGTCGGATTTGCGTTGTCCTAGGTACTCAGCGGTATAGAAATGACGAACACAAAGGGATATCGTCGCGGTACGCGGTATATGTTTGCTAGAAAGTTTCGAAAACATGGGACTCTGCCCACGAGTGTTTATATGCGCGTCTACAGGCGTGGAGATATTGTTGACATTGTCGGCGATGGTGGCGTTCAAAAGGGTATGCCCCATAAGAGCTATCATGGAAAGACGGGTCGCGTCTTCAACGTCACCAAGCATGCTGTCGGTGTGATTGTCAACAAACGCGTCGGGTACGTCTTTTGTCAAAACTGATTTACATTTAGAAATCGTATCATCCCTAAGCGCATCAATGTGCGCATTGAGCATGTTCGCCCTAGCAAGTGCCGGCTTGAATTTCTCAAGCGGGTGAAGGAAAATGATGAAAAGCGGAAGTTGGCAAAGGAGAAGGGTGTTTGTTACAGCCTTAAGCGTGAACCCGTAGGACCCCGCCCCGCACATCTTGTACGTACTCGTACCCAGCCGGTTGTTACCCTCCAGCCTCTTCCGTACGAATTAATTGCATAAGTAAAGTGTCTGGTTGTACTGGGACGTTGCTCTTCTCAGTCTAAATCGGCTGCTTGGTTGATATTTTTGTACAAATTCGACGTCCTTCTAACTTTGCATTGTGGAGTCTTGGTTCAGGTTGCTTTTTTTTTGGTTTCTCTGCACGTAAGCTTAAGCGTCTTATCAACCTGACAGTGAGTAAATGAGTCCGTAAATTGACTTCTCAGGGCCGTTTTTGTATTCAAAGCCTTATGTACTTTTTGTAGCTTGGTCGTCTGTATCGAGCTGTTTGTTTAAATGGTTTTCGGCCTTATGCGGGGCAAGATTTACTCAAAGCAAAATTTTCTTTAACATTCATTTCGAATGTTCCCTCGGTTAATCGCTTCACAGGTGGACAGACACTTGCGTAGTTTTTATTTGTGTGAGATCATCGTATCGTAGGAGCTCGATAATGGTGTCTTTTTCATTGTTGTGAGACGCTCCCTCAGTTCTCGTCTCTAACGATGGTTGGCTACTGAGTTTGCGTTTTTCGGAAATCTGCTGAGTCAGTGGGTTCATTTCCATTTTACCTAGCGGGATTTGTCAGTTCAATTTTCTTGTTTGTGCTTCGAGGTGAATCTTGTGGTAATTTGATTTCCGCTCGTGCCTAGGAGAGTGAATAGGGACACCAAGTAATTAATGAGGTGAGTTCTGCGGAAAAGTCGCATTCTTTTTTGGTTATCACATCGCGTCACTTTCACAGTCTTCGTGATTTGAAGGGAGCTTGATAAGATTCCTTAACTGATCTTTTTAATCCGGATAATTCCAAGAGGGGATTTCGCAACAGCACCCTAGCGGCGACCTTCACTTTGTTCTCTTGATTGGGCTGTTTCTTTTGCAAAAACCCTTTTATCACGATCACAATTTTCACTGTCGTCCTGCAGACATTACTCCTTAGATCTAATGCAAACATCTTTTGCGTGTGGTAAAGGAATATTATGAATTGTGATGCTTGAATTTCTTGAAAGCTAAGAACTAGTTTGCACCGATGCCTCAGGTCGTCTGGCTGTCTTTGATGGTTCACTGTGTATGGTCTTCAGACGTAAGGTAAAGTTGTCTGCTCTAAAGTTCGTGGTAAGTCCCATTTTTGCTTGTATTTTTGCTAACTTAATTGATCATTTAAGAGGAGGGTCAATTCATTAGTTGGGGTCCTATGCAGGATTGCGATGTTAGATTCAAGCTACTCGTATGGAGTTCGTCAGGATATCTTTCTGGAACGGCTTCCATTGGATTGCGTTATCATTTAAGGAGTTAGGCCATCTCCGAATTCATCATTCGCAAAGTTCGGGTCCCATTTTTGTAATGTGTGTCATCGGAGGGCTAGCTTCCAATTGATATAATGGCTCAGCCTCCTACCGAACAGCCGTAGCTCATTATTCGCTGGGCCCATGTCATTAAGGCGGATTCTGAGGCCAGCGTCTGGTCTTTCCGCTTCCCACATTTCTTTATCATGCAGGTTGATTAAATCCGTCGGTGGCTTGGTGACTAATGCGTGGATTGGATTACTCCAGGTTATGATATGCCTAGTTTTAAATTGGTCGAAGGATGCAAAAAAATCACCTTTAATTTCGAAGATGGGTGATCGGCAGCGATAGGTGTAAAAACTAGACCGTAGACCATTTCGGAAAGCCAGAATCCGGGTTCTGGAGAAAACTGAACGAACACGTAAAGAACTACGGGCTCGCACAGAACGCACGGAAGTTTTTTTAATCTAAAATATTCCCAATTTTATGAAGGAAAAGGAATGGGGACGGTATTTCAAAGCATTGCCATTACCGCTACTTGGAGAGCGATTAAAAGCAAGCGGCAGTTTTGGTGCCTGATGCGAGTCTTCAGATGCTCTTAAACGAGGAGATTCGTAGATTCTGATGCTTTACAACCGGCTTTGAATCAACCAGTGAGGCGTCAAAGACTACCTTTGGAATATTTACACCGTTACTGCTGTAATCTTACCGTCATTGACGTCTTCCGTAGGGAAGAAGCGACAACTGTAACTTCATTGCCTAAGGGAAGGCTCGCCCCACGCACTAGTCCATGCGTCCATTAATATTGAAGCTCGCTGTCTTGAACAGTGCACAAGATGGCAGCGCTCCCTTCATAGTGTAACATTAGAAATGGAGTAGAATGGGTGTCCCGCTCAAGTTACCATTAGTTCATCCCAATGCCGATGGACGAAAAGGTTCTTTACATGCATATATTTCAAAGGGGGCGTAGATATGTCATGGGTAGGTGGGTCGGCAGTCAATCCCAATCGCAAGAGGTAACAAACTCAAAAATAATAGCACTTCGCCGCCGATGACTCAAACACAGCAGATCTGGTAGAGGGAGACAGATGCCTACCCAGGGGAACTGAAACTCACCAGTTCACCGATGTGGGGCGTAGTTGAGACGAGAAGTAGGATAGCAATAAACGTTGAGAGAGAGATGAAAAGAGCAACGAATATACATCTTCGAAATAGAGCAATTCTAGTGGTACTAGCAGTAGCAAAGTTATTGGTAGAGATTGTTTTCAAGACACAAGAAAGGTGAGCTATCAGGCCCTGGCGTCCCGCGAAGTAGCCGATGGTAAAGAGCGCCAGACCGCAGAAGATGAGAAGAGGGATGTTACGCATCTCTGGACGGTGAATAGATTCACCGCTGACGACGGTGCCAATCCCTTTGATCTCTATATTATCGATAGGAGGGATGTCGCCGCCGGGACCTGAGGGCAATGGACACATGCCCGGACCGCTGGCAACGCCCACTGGAACGCCACGTCTGCAACGCAAATCGCCAAAAATAGCAGTCATTGGCTGCACGTCTAGTCGCGTGCCCTGGTTGTTGATAGTTGGCTGGGAATATATTTAGCAAAATATTTTGAGGAATGAATTGGGATGAGCCAAATTTGCGCTAGGGATGCAGTTACCTAATGGATGTATTTTCTATTCCCACAAGAAGATTCAATGGTAAACGATTATAAGCAACACAATCTTTTTGAAATGAGCGGGAAGCTTTGCCACTTTAAAGCAGCCAATCGTCATCAAGAGATTGGAACAAATATTGGTCAATTAAAAGAGGACTAGGTCACCGAAGGAGGCGACAACGTTGTTCTTCTAGGCGCGGACCAAATTCATCTGGGTTCGGGGAACCATAGTACCAGAGCCGTTCTGCGATTGCACTGGTTACAGGCCTGGAAAATCACGCATTTAAGAGTGAGGCCTACTTATAATATTTAAGTAAAAAATTGTTCCATAGTAGGCCTACCATATTCGTTGAATAACGGTTTCGTCCGACTGCCATTCAATCCACATACAAGCCTCTCCACCGATCACGTTTTTTGGTTCAAGGTTGGCGTATGCGTCGGGATAGAAGCGTGCTATTGCAAAGAAGTTGAGAAACTTACAATATAAAAAGGGTCAGACTCATACTTATTACGTGCTAAGGACGTTTGCGACTCCGGAAATGTGTTCTGTTTGATTTTTTAGGGGCTCTAGTGATTGCAAGCTTCCGAATATTATAGAAAGCCCCGACCTTTCCCATTCCTATCTAAATGGCCTATCTGCAGCAGGAATTTACCCCATCTATCCCACTAAATACTCAAAGGTTAGTTAATACTATAAGTGCGCGCAAATTGAATCGCTGAGGGCAGCTCAAAGGCGGACTCATTCACCAATAGGGTCCGATCTGTAGCCGCCAGGTACATCATGCACATACTGACCGCACCTACGTTGTGTTCCTTATGTCGGTCAATAAAGTCGTCCGATCTGAAGTCCTCATCTATCGCTTGACTGCTCGAAGGCTTCAATGGGATACTGGAACTCACGCACAGAAGCCCCACGTCATGAACCGGGCAACCCAATTCATGACAATTGTCAACGAACTTTCTGACTAGTGACAGCTCATGCTATATCGCTGTGTTGCAATAATTTTCAGCTCTACTCATGGACACATACACATTAGGATAAACTTACATGGGTAGATCTCATTCTCATAGTATCCGATCCATTCGGAAGGCTTGAGGTATGAATCAAGATACCAGCCTTTCGAGACAATAACTTGAAATCCAAAGTAGCCAGGCATGGAGCTCAAACCTTTCCACAGGTGAATTAACGAATTATTGGGTACCTACACAGATCAACATCTTCCCACTAGGTCATTCAAAGTCACTGTGTATTTTTCGCAAAAAGGGTTTAAGCATACCTTGAGACCATTGTCAAACGCCTCCTGCCAAAAGATGAATCTTCTCTGACCTGTCAATGTTACGCGTTTAGCTGTTTCCTGGATTTTATTCAAAAGTCTAAAAATCGTTAAAGAAAACCTATTTTTCCCAAACTGTCAAATAAATTATTGAAATGGGAACTGAAACCTTGACTGGATGACATACCTCACGGCAAATATCTTGAGGATATCTATTGGAGACCCTATTCCGTTATCCAACATAAATTTCTTCATATTAGGATTGGATAGCCTATAAGGACAACCAAGTACGTCACAACTTTGTCGCTTAGGAGAAACCCATTTTCGCCAAACGCACTAACCAGCAGTTGAACTCGACCTCATCGAAACCCATGTGGAGAGTGTTATCTGGAAAGAGCTGCAAGATTTCCTCAAAAAAGGCTGCGAGAAACTCCAGGGTCTCATTTTTACTCGGATCTAGACCTCCATAGAAGGGTGACTCGTCCTCTACGTCGTAACACTTTGCAAAGATCTCGGGGTGCGAGAGAGACCACGATCTAGTGTGCCCTATTCAGGATTTTAAAAAAAAGTGTAAAAGCATTCTTCTGTTAATACACTTTTCAAATTTTGCAGATTAATGATTTTAAGAACGTGAAGTCCTTGCTTAAACGAGGCTACTTCTTGCATCAAAATAAGGTCTGCTGAATGCCTTGAAAATGATGCTTTTAACTGGCTGGAATGAAGGCTAAATTAAGTCACCGCTCTAGGCCCTCGTTAGTTGCCACTGTAACTGCGTGGACATCTGGAGGATTCTGTACCTTTCCAGCGCATGACATAACACCCACCTCTCCGATTTGTTCCAATTAATGCACAATATATGTGGACCTTTCCACTCAGAGTGGAGCACTTAATGCAACCTAGACGTGGTCACTCAGACCTTTTAACGCTCTTTTCACTATCTCTAAAGTTTGTGGAGGCGAAACCTGTGGTGGGCCTTCTTAAACCCATGGCATACGCTCAGTTCCCAACTAAGGTAAATAACACTCAATCAAGTGAAAGCGTTCGGCATAAGATCCTCCGCTGACATTGACAACGAAAAGAGTCTATTCTGCAAAGCTAGATAAAATTGAGAAGGGGGAATCCAACGAAGACACTGCCACAAGCGTTGCTGCATTCCCTAATAGCAAACAAAAATTTCTACGTCATTCTTTTGGATGTACGATTTCTGCAAGAAATACGGCAGTGGTGAAACTTTGGATGCCCATACCTGGATCCCATTGAACTATTTGATATAAACCTAATTTCAAGCTTTGTCAAGACCTACAGTTTTTTCTCGCACGCTTCATTGTCATTTCACTCGTGTTTAACTTCTTAAATGCAATGAGCGAACTGGATTTTAACTAAAAATCACCTTCCTTTTTATCGGGTTATGAAGAACCCACAAAGATCCAGTTTGAATGCTAACTCAGTAATTAGCACATTCTGGTATTTAATGCTCCGTTTTTCTATCTGAGCCCAGTGTCACAAACAAGCGAGGCGTGTCATAAGTGGATCGGTCGAGTGTGTTGATGGACACACGGGAGCCATGGTCACCTATTAACAGCTGAAGCCCAAAAATCACGGTAGACGTCATTCAAATACCTCAAGAAACCGATGAAGACACTAAACGAAAGATGGTAGTGATTAACCAATTTCATCAAATACGCTTCCAAAGTGGACCGAAAAAAAGATGATGATAATGTCTAACCTGGTATATCGAATTCAGGAATCACACGAATGCCGCGAACTCGTGCAAATTCAACAATTTCTCGTACGTCGTCATGGGTGTAGACCATCTTTGAATTATAGGCTGCCTATGTAACAAAAACTAAAATTTAAAAATTAATCCCGACCTGCCAATTAAATGAAATTACAAAAACAAGTAGATTTTGTGTTTCGAAAATATTTTCCTGTCAAAATTGACACCCCTATGCAGTTACCCAATCAAACTACTTGCGCGAGCATTAGTAGCATAAAATGTTAAAAAGCAAATCAGAATAACGCTGATGACAGCGATTACAAGGGTGAGACCGTGTCAGCCTACTCCTATGCCTCGAAGACACATTCAAACTTCGAATACTAAATGAAATCTACGCTCACAAACTGCTTGTTTATTGTTTTTGTTCTAGGAAACCTTTAATTGTACACACCTTAACTACAAAGGATTTTTAGTGCAACTAAGGAAGCTCTAATTAGGCCAAAAGTAGCAAATCATGCAATTAAAAACAGTTGCACAAGTGATTTTTGAGAATTGACAAGCAATGGTTAGACAGGTTGAAAGTTATTATAAGGCAAGCATTTCATTGTCCCTACCCAGATTCTTGACGGCCTTGAACTAAGGAAGTTGCATTAAACAAGAAGAGCAAAATTTAAGGGTGGAATTGGGGAGCAGTCCAATCAGGCCGATTTTATGTTTTTCCACAATCAAGCTTGCAAGCTAAAAATAACCAGCTGTATGATTCTGCCTAATTAACTACCGAACCAAATTATTTACACATCGCAGTTAATTACAATTGGCTAAAATTTCGTCCATCCCAGTTTGGATGTTAGTGTCCGCGTGAAATGGGAGTAGAGAGGTAAGGAATTCTCACACCACTGTTCAAGTAAAACTGAGACTTATTTTCCTCCTCAGGAAAAAAGGATGGGTAGTACCGCAGCTGTACTCTGCCTCACAGTACCGTTAGTGAAGATGAGAGGGCAACGATAGCAGTGAAGCCATGGGACCAGCGCCCATGGGTAATGAGGACATGAAAGCGCAACTGATGAGTGCCCACTCATATCTATAGAAGACTTCAAGCAGAGTGTGGTTCAGTGATGGCACAGTCGTCCGCCTAGCAGTTAGGCATTTGAATAGAGTGGGCATTTCAAAGGTATAATGCCACATGTCTGTCGTGTTATTCCGTTCCTGGTGCAGAGCATTGCAGAAACTCCTGTGAACATTCAGCCGATCCGTGTGTGGTCCTCATTAACCCACATCAAAAGCTCCAGTGAATTTAATAATTGTAAAACTGTATCTAGCGGGATATGACTGCATCA
The DNA here is from genome assembly GCA_001870725.1 of Taenia solium. NCBI lineage: Eukaryota > Metazoa > Platyhelminthes > Cestoda > Cyclophyllidea > Taeniidae > Taenia > Taenia solium. The sequence continues at coordinate 95,592 of MIEF01006929.1, forward strand.
CCTCAAACTTGAATTAAAAAAAAAACAGGATAAAAGAAGAGGTATCAAATGAGGGTCAGTGGTTCACCACTACTAATAAAGTAGACCACTCTAACAGCACATAGCTATACCAACGAATCTCACAGGGTTGAGAATGCTTTTCCAGCGACTACGACAATTTCTACCCACCATTTTGCGCCCCTTTTCCATACAAAAGATTAAAAGCCCCTCTATGACTGGAATATCTGCCGTCAAACGCCCGTTATTCTTTTAAATTTGATCCACCGACCTGTCGCGAAAGCTCCGGGAATGTTTTGCTGACAAAAGGGAAAGACTGATCATCGGTGATGTGCCAGTGAAAGACGTTGAGTTTATTAAAGGCCATGGCTTCCTAAAATTTAAAAAAAAACCAGAAATGTAAGAAATGGACTCGACCTACCAATTTAAATGATTTCAAGGGTGAAATATGCATAGTGCTAAGGAAGAAAGCCCACAAAGTGCACGAGAGATGGAACACGAAATAACACTTTCACCCAAGGTAAAAAAAGAAAAAAAATACGAGGTAGCAGTATCAACAATTTTTTTTTTCTATTTAAGGATCAACGATCAGACACTGATCAGATATAAGAACAAAAAGCTGTTCTGTTATGCATCTGTGCACTTTTCTGAGCTGAACAAAAAGGAATAACCTAACTGAATTAAAAATTCGATTCGTTCAGAGACAAAAAAATTGTGAAAATCAAATCAATTGTGTGAAGAAAAGGACCAAAACGTTGCAAAAAAAACAAAAAAGAAGAGCTACACCCAAATATCAAGTGACAATTGAAGAAGTCCAACAAAAACGCTGACAGGCCAAGTCTACTCGCTCTGCGTTTGCCCGTGCCTTTCTAGATCATTTCGATTTGCTTCACTCAGCTTGATGGAACTCCAGCTCCTCTTCCACTCAATTTTCATATGATTCTAACAGGAAGTCCCTTATGTCTTGCCATTGGCTTGTCAACGTTATTGGACCTTTCATAACACACCTCTGATAAAAAAGGAAGGGAAGGCGAAAGCATCCACTCTGCACTGACCTACATTGTGAGTGAGATTTGGTTCGGCTCACCCTTCACTGCCTCTCTGACTAAACCCGAATTCGGTGCATACCTCACGAAAAAGTAGCGGATTGTGTTTCCTGATCCTCCGTCCTCTCTCTCGTTGCGCATAAGTGTGGGAACAATTGAAGCACGTCCATTATAAGCGCACCTTGTGTGTTTTTCAACGCGTAAAAGCTGACTATTGTGTTGTTCCACCTTCCAGACAAGGATAACCCTTGATCGGTCGGTAGATCGGTCCACTGCCATCTGTGTCTCTTGTAGCAACGCCTCACAGTGCGTAACTTTTTGTATCATACGTCTTTGTTTCCCAAAAAACGACATGCACTTTGAAACTTGGGCGCTGCTTAGAGACTATCTGCTTTGTTTTAGTTTGGTTTTGCAAAGAATGTAGAGATTTAGTCGAAAAATACTGCGATCGAAAAGCACTTCGTACAGATAAAGTGGACAAGCTAACGCAGCAAAGAAAAACATCTGCGAGTTTTACTCGCATCCACTTTATTTTATGCCATTTAAGAAATTCGTCCAGTTTGAAAATGTTTGGACCAAACAACCACGCGACAAAGGCGCTATTGGAAAACGTGGAAGCTGTCCACTTTCACCTCCTCAAAGTTGTCTCGAGTTTGAGTTGCCTGTTTCACGCAGGTCCATTTTATAGGAATTTAGACCACTTTCGCAGACCAAATCACATCAACCCACGAACTTGTCTTCCAATCCCTCCTCTAGTTATCAGCAAAATACTACCAATGTGTCACTAATATGTGCCAATCAGTTGTCCCTGTTTCCATTCGTTCGCATCGTACCACCAAGACTAGTTAATGTTTGTGATTGTCCGAAAGCCACCAAATGAGGTGGTGCGAAGGGACCGTCAGTGGAATTACCTCGATTCGCCGCTCAATCTAATTCCCATTCCACACGCTCCCACACCAACCTTTGGTGAGGTCACCCCACGACCTCAGGTGTGGCACAGAGGAGACACCTTCTTCCTTGTCCTCCTCAACGGCAACATCACCGTCCATGGGCCCTCCAACTACATTCTCCAGGTGAGTGGTATTATGTTCACAAAAAGTGTCATTTCAATCTCAGATATTCGCACCCTTGTGGGTTAAAGCTAGTAAATCTTTGCAGGATTTACTGAGATGACTTTGCTGGACGAAAATTGTAAAGCTATTAATATCGCATATTTTTGTTGCTACGTACGAATTCGTAGTTCGTAGTAGGGTAGTTGGTTGCTGATTCTAGTCACAAGTAAATTCCGTTGCACATGTGCCTTTGGTGGAAGTTTGATAAGCACTGTTCCTGTCAGCGTTTGCTACCTGCTTGCCAAAATGGTGGCTTTGACTATGCGTGCTTTTGTCTCATCCCACACACCACCTGTATCTTGGGCTACCTATTTCCTGTTTATTAGCGCTACGTTGAACAATTTGTGAAAGGCAATTATCTATAGACGTGTGGTAGCCTCCTTGTTTAAATAACTATCACCTTTTCTAGCGAGAGGACATTGAAGGAGACCGAATTAAACAATCCCTTTGGTTAACCCTCGCACCCAATCCCTCATTAATCAAACAGCTAACCGATTGGAATTTCAATTCGTTACGTTTCACGGCCAAGTGACATCCACGTGAGGATGCCTTCAGACACCATCTTCGCTCTCATGCCGTTTAAAAATATCAGACATTTTGTTGTGCTCAAATTCGAAAAGTGCGCCAGCCTAAGGTCAGTGTTTTAAGTGGCAACCACCTCTATGCTCTGAGAGAGGCCCGACCTTTCGTCAAATGGAACTTCACGGTTGAAAGTGGCCTAGTTCACTTCTACGAATTGAAGGCCTCACCGCTGGAAAAATGCTCCCCTTATTTGAATTTCCACAATTACGGTTTTTTATTTCTCTTGGACCAAAAAACTAGACTACCTTGTGAATGGTCGACGCCAAGAACAAACACTTAGTTTACCAGCCCAACAGGCGGTTGCATAAATCGCCTCCACTCCAACTGCACCTCCTTCGTCATTTTAAATGCAAATGCGAAACCACTGAAAAAGCAGACTTCGTGTTGCAATTCAAATCGAAGTGTCCACTTTTTGCTTCGGAAGCTAGAGAGCTCCCAATTGTGTTAACGCGTCATAATTTCTCCTCGTTTCTGGTTGATGAATATAATTTGAAGTCAAAAAACGTGACATTTGACCACTCTCGAGGGCTTATTACTCAGAAACGGTTTTTTTTTTCATTTGCGACTTCGGAATATACATTTATGCACGTAGAAAAGTACTTGTGGAATGCTACGTCTGGGGAGTATGCTGTCGAATAGATGCACTGTAAGGTCAGCTGATAAAAGCCGAAGGTCTGACCAAATCGCTAGTAATTTGGTAAAGAATAAGTAAAAATGAGGACTCGCTCAGTTCTTGGCAAATATAAGTGAATGCTAAATGACCGCAAAGTTTGCCTGATTTTTGGTATGGTTCGGTTATGGGAACGGATTCGTACTATGAGCATCAGTTGATGTATACCTGTCGGTCATTTTACTACTCCTTAACTGTTCCCTCCATCACATTCTTCGCATTTTATGACTACAGCTGCCATGCTTTACGAACTCCAATACTTTTGCAAAGATACAGAAACTCTTCATTTACTTTGAAGAAGGTGAGGTAGCAATAGAAACGCTTTGCTCAATTCTGGGAACGAATCGTGCAAAGACAAAGAAGAGCCCAAAAATGTGTCAAAAAACTACCTCAAAAACAGCAGAGACTAGTCGATGAGAGGAAGGATTGGCGCTAAGGCATTGGAGGGAGGGAGGGAGGGAGAGAGAGAGGAGGTACTGCCTTAGCCTAGTCCTTACTTAAATCCCCCATATTATCTCGTAAGTGAGGATTTCCACTACTTCTTGGTGGCAGCAAATCAAGAGAAAGGGATCTGATAGTTAGAAAATGAAAAATGAGGTCGTCATAGGCTTGATGAGAAACAAGTTGCTTTTGCTTTTAGAAGCACCAAATTCGCTTCAAATTTTGGAAGGGTTCATTAGTCGCTCCGGCGATTGTTTTAACGAATAAAAAGTATTTGACTTTTTACTATTTATGTTTTTGCCAAATAACACCGCCATCCCTGACCAATGGTACTTATTTCTCATGGAGGCTGAAAGATCTTCGGGCTTAAAACGTACCAAATTCATGAGAATTTTGTGCTTTGATATGTAATGCCGCGATGTGTCCAAATGCAGACCTCTGTAGGGGAAACTGGGGTAGTCTCTTATAAAAGTTTGGTTGATGAATATCTAAAATAGAAGAAAGTAACCAGGTAGACGAAAAATAAATGTTGACAATGAATCTTACAGATTGCCTGTCGGAAAGTTAGAAAACGGCTGCCCGATGCAGCGGGAGTATTTCCGCATGCTATAAGGTAAAGCCCTAGAAAAGCTAGAACAGTCTCCGCCAGTCATTGACAGACGGCTATCAAATGCTCAATCGAAAGATTCGTAAGGCTTTCAAAGAAAAACCATTTATTCCTGATCAAGTTAAACCTAGAATTGTCTGAATTGTATTTTATCAACACTGGTGCGAGACTCACTCACACGTCTCCCTGCAGTACCAAAAACTCATAAAAACTAGTCTTGGGGATGGCAATGTTTGTAATTCGTTTTGTGATAAATTTTTTACACTGAAATATGCATTACGAATTTTACGACAGGTCCAATCGCGTTAAACATGCATAAATTAGCAAAGATAAGTAGAAGGTTAGTAATTGCTAAAATCAGTAGACAAGGTAGGAAACTAGTAAATTACCTTGGATCCACTAGGAGAGCACCACAAAAGCTGACTAAGAGTCTCAAGACCGCGTATGGCACCCCAAACCTCCTCGGCCAGAATCTTTATGCCTGAGGGGACCGCAATCAGCAAATCTGCACAAAAGACAAAGACAAATGGAATTATGATGGGTGAAAACGGGGTTAGGTTAGGATAGAGTGAAGTGACTGTTTAACGTCCTCTCTCACATTCCCATCATAACTCCAGTTCTTCCTTAACGTCAATAGAAGATGAAGGTGGTTTAAATAAACAAGACGCCAGATTTCACTGGTTGGATGCCATACTTAAACTGAAGGGCTACCAAAAACATGTCAACCTTTGAAAACTACCCCTGACTCCAGATTCTGCAACAGAACCAACATTAATTGGAAGAAAACCAGATTTGAACAATTTGTAAACACCTCCTGAAACAATATTTGCGATCCTGCTAAGAACACGGCGATTTCATGCCACGATCAGAGGAAATTATGTTTCCTCTTCCTCGCAGATTTAAACAGCTTTTCCTCTGAGTGATTCGCTTAGCGTTATCACCCAAATCAATCCTTTCCCATACAGTTTATACCATGGAGGACGCGGTGACCATAACTCCTAACCATACCTCCAATAGGCACTACCGCAAGTAAGCAGTGCTTTAATCCGATGCAAGCGCATCACCACCTTCAATTGTCTCCTTATAACCGAGGTGAAAAAAAGTTCATTAACTTAGTTTCGATGGCTGCAGTCACTCAGCCCTTCTGTGGGTTAATAGTAAACCTTTCTTCAGGGCACTACATCTACACTGAGAAGTAAAAGATATTCAAACGAGTCACTCACACGACTCATTCATTTCGGCGTTGGGCCACGACCCTCCCAACCGGCGAACTCCCAAGTGGATATGAGAAATAGCCATTTTAGAGTCCACTGAGACTAAATAATTGGGAAATTGGGAAAAGTGCTTCTCCAGCAATCCTGCTGAATAATACTCCGGGTAGGACAGCTTGAATTGAGCAGACCTGAAGTACCGCTGCGCCATACGCGTTAAATTTCGGTCGACTTCGACGTCGTTGAAGTCGCGGGGTATGTAGCGACGAGGATGAGTGGAGAGCTTTGTACAACTACCAATCAGAGTTTCGTAACGACTGACGGCTTTCTGCAGGGAAGAGGGGAGAGCATTTTGCAGACTTAAATCGAATACAGACGCAAGGAAAGAGCATGCACTTTTTCACCTTAGCCCCTAACCATGGGAATCCCAAAACGGCATTCTCCCATCGATACCCAGCTTTCGTAACCTCTGATGAACGTTAAAAGTTTGTTTCCCTTTTTTATTTCCACGCGTTCTAAGAAGCAATGCACCAACGTGCATCCAGACATTGGAGTCGGCCGTCAAGTCCTGGATCAAAACAATTGCTTAGGTATTTCACAACAAGACTGCCTCTTCTCATGCAGCTAGCACGACTCAGAACTGAATAAACATATCGACTCGAACTCCCCTTCCTCACTCCCGATTTCAACACCTTGGGCTGCCGTAGTATAAATGTCTTTAAGAATTCAGCTAAGAATTCAGTGATATCCACCGTTAATGAAGTTGTAATTAGTAAGCATTGTCAAGACAACCGACGATTCCATTGAACAGGCTTTTGTTTTGTTTGTGTATGGATGCATACCCCATGTTTATCCTTTCATCCTGTCTTGGAATCTCTGTAATTAGGAAGAAATTAAACAAGTATAGGGCAACCAAATAAGTCATTTGAAAAGCTCCCAGTTCGACAATTGTAAGGCCTAGGTAAGCTCATGGTTCCACAAAGCTGCGTCTTCAGTAGTGAAAAAAAAACAAACCTACTCCTAGCTAAATCGGTTTCGATATCATTAATGTTTCAAGCAATGGCCTTATTGCCAAGACAGACAAGAGCGCTACTCTGAGATTTGCAGCAGGAATATAAAGGATGAGAGAATACATCATTCCCTCCCTAAGGCGCGATATAGGGCCCTTAAGTGGGTAAGCTGAAGGATGTGGGGCGCTGTTTTGAAGGGCTTAAGAAGCATTTTCCAAAATGATTCACTAGTCATGGCTACGTCTCAAATAGTGATTTTTCACAGTATTGAGTAGAAAAACTTCAGCGGCAATCGTTCGGCCTTTAAGAACTAAAGAATGTCATCAGTAATGTGGTCGAGGCTGGGGGAAATGAAGTAGAGGTGCCTTAGAAATGTGCATGGGGAGAGATAGAAACGATTAGATCATTTTGCTAATCAATTATGCACTTAGATGTTCAGTAAGTCTCTGAAATTCCTTGAAGCTTATTGTTGTCCATCAGTGTATGATATTCGGGTGTAATACAGGTGCCAAATTTCTAACACAGCCATTTCTAAACAGTTCATTAAAAAATGGGGAGACAAAACCGACTCTGAGAAGTGAGTTTCACCGCTGCAACCTGTGCCTTGACCAAATGTCCAACAACAAGTCTAGCCAAAGACAATTTTCTATTGGTTTGGGGCGGAAATAAACTGGGTTCGTAAAACTGACATGCTCAAATTACCTTTTCGTAATTACCAACAGCAAGAATTGCTCTGTCTTCTAATGAAAGCGCATAAACAATAGTGTGCATGAACTATAGTGTGCTTCACAATTTTCGGTCGGCTGAGATAATCTCAGTGAATCCTGCGAAGCAAAAGATACTTCGCTTGGCCCAAAACTTTTGCAGATGCTTTGAAGGTCTCACTAGCTTTAACCCACAAGGGTGCGAATATC
>MIEF01006932.1:0-14501 GCA_001870725.1 Taenia solium
TGACCACCCTAAGGCGAAAATAAAGAGCACTCGATAGAATACGAGCTTCCGCCTGATTGAACACACTACGATCTTCAGATTGGCATAAATACTATGCCATATACGTGGAATGAAAACTAGGTAAAATAATTGCGGAGGATCGCGTAAAGCAACGGGAGTTGCAAGCTACTTTTTGACTTGCTAAGAACTTGGATGCCATGGGGCGCGTGTCCTTCTGAAAAGACAGGCTGCCGCGCAACCTGCTATCGCCTATTATGTTGCTAACTTCAAGTGCTGTAGGTTCTGTCATGCTCAATCTGCAATTAAATGAATCTCAAACGCCTTTAATCGGATGAGGCAAGAGTCCTTAAAATAAAGTGGCTCAGAATAAAATAGGTAATTTTAAAGGGCAGGGGCAAATTAGAATAGGCGTCTGAAGTGACAGTGACTGGGCAGGGCACAAAACAAACAGTTCTAGCCTAGGGGGAATAGAATGTGGGCAGCCACAGCTGTCTCATTGGTCATTTAAGCCTTTGCTAACAATCCTGTTCACTTTGCTGCCTGTTGCCTCAATAATGCACTGCCTGACACTATCCAACTTAAAATGGCAGCATTTGCATTTTGCTACGGCATTTGTGTTAGGTAATGCTTAACGAGTCTGCCTTTCTTGGAAGCGGTGTTTCACGATAAAAAGGAAAGAAAGAGTTAAAGAAATTGATTAACAAGGTAAAATAGGAAAACCCTACGACAACACAATTTAACAAAAACATAAGTAGGGACAGTTGTGTGCTATGAAAAATGTCAAATCACAATATGCAAGGGCAAAACACAAGGTGGACGGAGAGAAATAACAAACGGATCGCAAAACTCAGTTATAGATTTAGGCATATAGCGGAATTAAAAATTGGCGAAATGGCTGGACTCTGCGTCACTTGGATATAAATTGCAAGTTTCCTTTGCCACAAAAGGTTCCTTATACATCGACCAGGCCTGAATTGTCACTGTCCAAATCAAGAACACTAAAACACAGTTACAGAAGAGAAGATCAGAAGACATTTGCGGAGTGCACCAGGCTGATACCTTAGGATTCTTGATCGTCAAGGAATGGTGTCTTCTTTATAACGTTGCCCCGAACTGTTCCATAATGCGAGCAGTATCACTGTTGACACACTAGTTTCTTTCAAGCGCAATTGTTCGCTTTGAATCTAAGTTGAATTGCCGTCAATGAGCCAATGTTTCTTCCACAGGTAGCATGTGGTCTAAGCCCCAACACCCCCTTTAATTCAAAGAGCTATTGGTGCTTAGTAAATGCTTGCTAAGAGCATCGGCCATCCAACGTTGTGCAAGTGACGTCGGCCCTAAAGTGAAATTGTGATGCGTGCAGCCTGTCTTGTGATCCACTTCACACCCCTATGTTAAATGACCCTGAAATCCTACTGACCCCACCATGGATTTTAACTGCTTAGGCTCTATCAAATGGGAAAAACGATTCTTTCGATCCTTTAAGTGTGACTAAAGCAGCATAAAACGCCCATTTGTCGAAATACTAACCACACGTTAGTATGTGATGAGCCATGACACATCAAGAGGTGTGGAAAAAAAAGCTCGGAAAGGAGAAAGGGGATGATCTGCACGTATGCCTTGGGTTTGAGGCGTCAATTTCTCGTTAGAAATACATTTCTTGTGCAGGTAGTGGTAATCAAGACTACTTTTGATAGAGAGCGCTTTGAGTGTGATACTTGCATGAAAAAAGTGAGGATATAATTGGGGAACGGGAACAACTGGCTTACTTCCTAACACAGCCAGCAACTTTGGCTGTCTGAAACTTACCTCCTAACCCGTAGTTCGAGGAGGATAGGCGAGTGGATGGATACAAAATGAATGGTTTCGAGATTTGGTTGAACCGCAATCATTGCAGCCTGCTAGGGCACATCTCCGATAAGCGATTAACAGCATAAAATTGAGGTATAGCTCAAACGTAACTCTGTTAGCGGATGTAATGGGACCGAAATACCCTCTTATCCATGCTTATTACTTTCACCGTTTTTACTCATTATTGCACACAAGAAAGTGGGAAGTGGTTAAGGTGGCGATTCTGTTTGAGGAATGGTTAATAAATAAGCAAGCAAGCAAATCTCCTCCTCGTGAAAATATCCCTGAGTCATCCTTGAAAATGTAACTGATCATGCGATTTGAAGCAGGTTCATTGGTGTTTTCCAGAAGTGCACAGGTGGTAGTTGATTTATTGCCATAAGTATTGCCCTCGTGTCTACCAACATTCTAGTGAGTAGTACTGACTCTAGTTCAGTGCTAGAAGTGTCCGTCTTATAGACGATTTTGGGTTTATAATTAACATACGGAAAGGCTCTCAGTTTAACAGTGAAGCTCTATGCGACTCACTCTTTGTTTACTTGTTGTTTCAAGTCTTTTAGAGAAACTCGATAAATCATGACAGGGGAAAGCAGGCTGAATAATGTGCCAGTACCACTATACGTGCGTCGTGATGCAGTGTAGGCACTCATGCAGACCTGGTTTGCTTAAACATGGAGGAAATTATTTGAATTTTATAAGTCAATATAGTAAGCTTCTTAGCATCCAAACGCGCATCAACCTTTGAACCGTAACTTTGTCTTATCAAAATGCCATGACGCAGTACTTGGAGGTCAGTGGAGTTTTGCCCACCCAAAGTACATGTTTTGAATAGCTGCAAGCTTTCAGTCAGCGTCGACAGTCAGCTCTGGCTTTGCGATTCCTATTATTAATGGCAATTTTTAAAATATTTGCTCAAATTCTATCCTTAAGGTCATTCCTTAGTGTGGTAGGTGGCAATGCGCCCAAACCTAAATGGAACGAATATTATTGTGCAAGCAAATCGCTCAGTTTTCCATCCCCGCCACCTACGTTACGACTTTGAGGTAATGGTTTTGCGCGCTATGTTTTCACGCATTGATCTTCCAAACTTGGTTTAGATTTCTTCATTTGTTTGGTTGGATGACTGCAATATAGCTTCTTAACTTTTGCACCCAATCAAATTATGCCTTTTTTCCCTTCAGGTACGTGCATTTGTAATTTCTTTAGTGGTTGGTTGTTGGTTCCGCGGTGTAGGTCGAGCGCACTGACAACGCAATTAATCAACGTAGAAAAGCAATTTTACGGCGCGACCTGGGTTGTCGTCATGATCACCGACCTGACGTCGGGTCAATGTCGTCGTCTACTAAGAACAAATGAAGCAAAATATTTCCCACTACCCCTTGTCAAGAGAGTGGGAGGTGAGACGACGTTGGATTTACTGTCAATCAATGATTTCCTTTTCAATCATACGTTGAACGGACTGTACTCTCGACGGTATAAAATAACACGCACATCGTACGCAAACTGATGCGTATCGAGAAGGTACGTTTCAAAGTAGTTGATCGTGTAAAACCGTTATGCGATTGGTAACCATCTGGCAATTTTTCAGCTGTGATCCAGATGTAAGTGTAAGCACTTAATGGCGCAGCCTTGCAGCACTGACCGACGTCGTGCCACTGACGACATTGCTGCTTACCGTTAGGGCATCCGGATGAAAGGAGTGTCCGAAAAACCCCCTACTTTGTGATTTTCCATTACCTTATTCACCTTCCAAGTATCTCAAGAATGAACTTAGGCTTTAATCAGATGCTACCATCATTGCGAACATAGCTTGTACTTACGCTTTACGCGGCTTTGATTGCTTGACAAAATGCCTACTTTAAGCAAGGTTGTAGCGATTCTGTCAATATGCATCATACTGTTACGGTTTATTCTTCCATTTAGAATACCTTATGCTAGCATTCATTTACCGCATAAGATGTCATCTTTCTGTTACACGAATAATTTGTTATGGACAAAGGCTGTCAAATCTGCTGCATTTTGTTTTAGAAAAGGGAGAAATTTAGTCCTGAACAGGGGTGTCTTACTTTCTACCCGACGGCCTATTTTCAAGTGATAACTGCCCTTACGTAAAGGTGATAGGCATCGAGTAGGGCTTAAGGAATTTGCATCAGAGGAGCATGTTTGCAAACCTACCGGTACACAGCATCGAAAATGCGCTTGCTATCATATTAAAAACCGGTTAATAGCGCTAATCATTAGCAGCAGAAGAAGTCCTCCTAAAAAGTACAGTGACGCTTTCAATAATATCGTAAGAGCTTTTTCATATTCATCGGTAGCCTTGAAGGCAAAATTTCTATCATTTACGGGAAGCAGGAAGTCTATAGTGTAAGACCGTCAGTTCTGTTGAGGCCATACAACCAATGCTAGAATATAAGGTCCATCCTTAAAAGAAACATGCCATGAGCCACACAGCCAGTGCGTTTGACAAAGGCAAGGCATTTACTTCCTAGAAAATAACCACCTAAACGTCACTTGAAAAAAGCACATATGGCCCTTAAGAGAAGCAGTGCTTGTTGCCTTCATGACATGGACACATTCTACGTGAGGTTTCACCCTCTTAGATGCCAAAATTTGGCATCAGTATGTCAAGGCCTTAACGTAACCCTATTGATCGACCGGATTGAATTAGCCAGTGGCACTTTTTTCAATGTAGGAAGCGTTTTTATTCATGAAAGCTTGAAAAATAAGACCATATTATAAGCAGGAGGTCCACAAAATTGTCTCATTCATTTCATTCAAATTTTTGAGGTCTTCTTCAAGAATTGTTGAAATAAAATTTCGATCCTGATATCTGCCTTGCTCAATGATTCTCTAACCAGTGATTTCGCTGGGATCCACAAAATTCTAGCATAGGATACACTTTGCTGAACCAATTACTATTATAGCGATTATCGCACGCTTAAATGGACAAATCTTATGGCTCATTTTACCGCTTTCCACAACTGCTAATGTGTACTGCGAGATAACCACACTACTTCAGTCGATGACAGGACTTCGTCTTTTACTGAACACCACTATTCCGGAGTGATCATATGAACCCGTCCAAAGTGCACCAGGTGAAAGTTCTTGCGCTCACGCATCGGTGTCTTTCTCCTGACTAATTGATGTTAACCGCTAGTAGATCATCAACTTCTTATTCGCTGTCTGTGTGCCTCTACTTATTTTGCTCTACTATGTGGCGCATATCGCAATTCTCTTCACTAGGGCTGGTTCCACAACCCTTATTTTGCTCCTTTGCCACTTGGCATGACACTCACTGACAAGGCCTGAACTGGTCATGATGCCAAAGCGACCTGGCGCAGTGAAAAAATTACTGCTCCCGTCTAACTTCAAACTTCAGCTTATTTAGGAGCATAGGCATGTGGCTGAGCATAAGCAAGTAGCTGAATGGGTTCGTTGAAGCAGTATTAGCTAAGAAAAGAGGGAGAAACCATCCACACACTTTGCACTGACGAGTTTACCGCAAGTGCTACAACCACAGCAAGAACGTCACTTGCAAATGCGCCCATACCACGAAATTCTTCTTGCATTAGTAATTCATGGCCTTCTGAGGTTTCGTCATTTAAGCCTAATCTCATTTAAATGCTCCATTTCTCCTATTTTAACCAACCCCATCTTTTAACCCATCTACCACCTCTGTTCAACGCTCTACAATTCCATTCATTGCATAGGCGTGGTGTCGTGTCGGATTGCACCACATTTCGCCTTCGCACGTGCGTCCACGACCGTGGATTTTACTCTTAACTCTTGCTTGGATAGTAATCATCGCATGAGGACTAGGCTTCAGAAATAGGGTTAGCCTTTAATTTTATCCACAGATAGACATGAGGTGCGCTAACTATTTTTGTAACAAAGTAACTTCAGTTTCTTTGATTCTCACATTTAAGGCGTTACACTTTCCTTATTCTAGCCTTTGATGTATCTTCATTCAAGATGGATGTCTTTAGGGCTTGCTTTGAAACAGTCTACGCTAATGCTGGAAATCTTTGCTTACTACCACGCCGTGCAAAACATGCCTGGTTAATGCTATAAACCATGTCATCAATCAAGTCTGGCTGGTGGACCTAAACTTCGACAGGGTTTGGCTCAACCATTCTTCACGTTTGGGTATTTTCATGTCAAATCACACTGAACCGTACAAATGCACTTTTAGGTAACTGAGTTGCTTTTGGGGGCAATCTCGAAATTTCCAGTCGCTTGTTCTGACGGTGATACTGCTGCGGTTGCATGCAGTGTGCACCAAGCCATCCTCTACAACTGGTGACGTGCTCAAGGCACAGCATTTGCGAATTCATGAGGCAATGTGGCACTGCCCAACGTTACTGATAGACAACGCGCCACGCTCTCTCCCACTGCGTTCCTCTCTCTTTTCCTTTTATCGTTTATCCGCCACCCTATTTCCATCCTATCATTCAACCCATTTAGCGACCACACAAATTGATACGATGTTTGGTAAAAAAATTACATTATTTTGTGTGACAGTTTTCTAGGCACCACTTTACTTTCCTTTGCAATTTGTAGAACTTAATGACCAAAGCTAGTGGACAGATGAGACGAGGCTCTATGTTTGAGGTTCCAACCAACCCAATGCTCAACTATCCAACCATCTGGTGCTGAAGCAATGGAATTAGGGCTTACATCTAAACTCTACCTGTGAAAGCTCCCATTAGTCAATAGGAATGAACGGAAGGCCAGTTTGGAACAGGGTAGGATGAGATGCGACTGTGGTGCTGAGTTCTGAGTGTAATTACGCATTCTTTATTGCTTTTAATAGTCTAACGTTGACAGGATTACTGTGCTAATTATTTACAGCCACATTAGACTCTGCTAAAAGGATCTCAGGCCCAAACTTATTAATTTTGTTAAAGACTCTCTAGTCCCTCTCTGTGGACTGCTAATTATCCCTCATGCTCGCTTCGTGCTCCAAACCGTATGAGATTTGCTATTGTGAACAACAGATGCGATAGCCGACTTTGACGGACATCAGACCGACCTACACTTTTCTAAACTTCCATATGCTCTGACGCTTTGTGCTTACGAATGTTGGGTAAAAACTGGAAGTGAGTGGTAAATTTTGCAGTGGAATGGTCTTGAACACAGCACTGCCGATTCAAAGTGTGAGCTTAGCTCTCCATTGTTGCTTCAGCATTAAAAATGGTCTACTATGATGGAAGAATCATCCGCATATTAACCGCCTTCTAAACAAGAGTCACGTGTGTAGACCTCAAATAATTTGATCAGCACGTGGCTTTACCAAAATCCAGCTGTGTTTACATAGGTGCGCAAGCTTTGTCAGTTGTCGTGACAAATTTACCAAAATATTGCATACAAAATGATGCCAACGACGCAATCGCGTCCAAAATTATGACAACATTACATCCTCATTGCAACCGCGTTGATTGATTTGTGAATTCTCCTAGAGCAATACGTTACACATTTGCGGTTCGGAAAACAATTAATAACAGTTGTCTACACACCTGTCAGCACCTTGTTACACCAGAAATGAGCTGGTTCAACAAAGTATTCGAGATGGTCATTGCGAAAATGACGATCTGTTTCATTATGCTCCCCATTGCCAGAGAGCTTTGAGAAGAACCTCACATATGGTCAAAGTGAAATGGGGTATGGTCAGGTAAAAGCTGCCGTGACGGTAAGTCAAGACCCATAAAGGGAATGAACTGCTTTCTAAAGGGCCTCTGCGTGGTCAATTGCCCAAGGCTAACAGACGCAGCGTGAATACACATTAAAAATGCTGAAGTTGGACATAAAAACCAAAGTGTGGACAGGGTGACATGTGGTTGGCATTGCCTCTCTGCTGGCCCACGAAGCTCATTTAATTGACAGTTTCCAACTGGCGCTTAGTACAAAGGCTTGGATGACACGGCAAAACAGTTAGTGCGTTGTCAAGTAGAGACTACGCTACGCAATTTGTCGTGTTTGCAAGTAAAAAGGTGAGATTTTCACGCACCATGGAAGACGCTATCATACTAGGCTACTTGCTGTGACAGCAGTACACAAATCAAGCATACGCGTCATCCGCAAACAAGGCACAATGAAGGGGTGGTTTTACTGCAGGGAATATAAATGGGAGTTAATAACCACCGCGACCACATTATCTTGACTGCCCACCACGGTGGCATGCCATCACCATGGCTTTAATGGTTCACACAAGGTGCGCAACAAAACATTCTTCGAGTCCCGGCAGCAAACAGAATCTAGACTAAGCTTCTAGAGGTGGCGACCATTATCCACGTTGATGGTTGGAGCGCAATCACTGAGGAGAAATAAGTGAAAAGATCTGTCCATCTGAGGCGCTGTAAAAGTTTTGCGCTGTTGAGAAAAGCATAGAATAGGTCTTTTAAAGCCACAACTCCAAACCAAATAGTGCACTGCATTTCACAACGCCTAGCTGCATCTGCTTTGGAGGTAGTCTCTCCCCTCAGTCCATTCACGTCATTCAAACCGAAAGCATGCACTACAGCGAAAGCGCGTAGGCATGAATGCAGTCTCATTGATAGAGACTGATATCAAATTGTGGTTGATGGGGACAGGCAGTTAGATGCACATTTTAGGTTATTTAGTAATGGCAACTTCAGCCATTTCACCCAGTCAAGTCTATCCAAGAAAAGTTGCATGCAATGATTGCTGAAAACTGTGATGAAATTGGCAAGGCAAATGAAATGGGCTTGTGCCATTAGTTGTTTTTTGGCCTTATTTACTGAAATTGGAGCCGGGGAGCTGAGAAAGTGGGTTTTGATACGTGAGATCATTTCAACTACAGCAGCTCTACTAGATTGGGTGGAGCAGGTTCATAGGATCTTACAATATCTAAATAGTGTGTAGGTCATCATTTCACTTTCTGGAGGCTTTGGTGGCAAATGCGCACAATGAAGTGCAAGGGAACAGTAAATTGGTGCCTTGACAGCATCATACTGATGACAAGGAAACCAGCCATTTGCCGCCCCTATGCTTATGACTGCTGATAGTAAGAATCGACACTGCAATACTGTAGTCGCTGATTACAAAACAACCTCCAGGGGCTCCTTCAGAGCTGCTTGTCTGTGCAACGTGACGCTACGATGTAATGGCCACTTGATTGCATGTCCAGAATGCAGCATGACTTGTGTTTCAGTCAGTTCCATTTTAAGCAGAACACGTTGAGTCCCTCCTGATCTCCCTTGGTGGGTAGTCGAGCGTTTGCAGCGTCCCTTCGTCCTCCCTTAGCTGAGAAGTGAAAGCGAAATAAAAGTGAGCAGTGACACGGTGGCAGCAGACAGGTGTTTAGAATGCGCCTTTATAATAGAGCCTTTTTTTCCGAATTTCCTCCCCCTGAAGAAACCTTTTCGAAGCTGATGATGAAGGCTACTTCTTAAGGCGTAAACCTTTACGCTTTCATCCCCTAGTTTGTAACTAGCCAATATTGTGGTAGAAATTCAAAGCTGTGACAACGCTCCAATTTATGATCGCATCAGACGAAGGCAATACCACAAATTCACCAGGTTTACTCACACCTCTTATTTTTCCTTGACATGAGGCAATCTTGTGACAGAATTTCCCACTTCGTTACCATAAAATGCTGGGTTTGTTCAAGAATATCCACAGACCGGTGGATTTGCTAAGTGGCAGGGCTTTTGAGATGCCTGTATCATGGCCATCGATAGAACTCTAAAGCTGAAATCGTCCGTTTATGTTATTATTTGTCAATAAATTTTGACTGTGCTTGTAAGGGGATTTGCTAACTGGAAGTAGCTCTTTCTACAGACAAATTCAAAGCTGTAGTGACCGTTGTCCATCTGCTATAGTTATCCTCATCATTTCCTCCATTACATCTGGTTGCCGCTACAGCTAAAAGTAGAGCAATGGTAGGACGTAATCCATTTTAATGGAATTTGATGCCCTGTAGGATGTTGTAATGTTTCGAAAGATGAGCTAAATGAGAAAGCGATATCTTGGGTGGCCAACAAAGGTTCTGATAGGTGTGCGTTCGCTTACATGGAACACAACCCAAACCAGAACAGATGTAGACATGAGCCCCAACTGGAAATTCTCTGCATGTCCGGTAAGAGAGCATGACCACAGGCAGTATCGGATATCTTGGGGTGTACATGTGTTGTGCAGACGATGGGACGATAGCCAAATCCACTGGGTCAGTCGATGCGATGTCACAGTTTCTGCTGAGCGAAATGCATTCGCATACACCTTGCCATGCTAGATGATTCAGCAAAAGAGTATGATGCTTGGTTGAAAAAAGGCAGGAACAAGGTAAAATGCAAAACAGGACTGTGAGCGATAACTGGTCACCAGAGATGTAATCACCGATATCGTGGTATGCAGGGAGCGCAACGTTAATGCTGATCTACCACAAAGAGGCAAAGTCTACTATTCCAGTTCTTAATTTAGGAGGATTCTGGCAGAACCTGCTGCAAAAACCTGCGATGGCCGAGATGACGATCTGAATAACTCAAAATAATCAATAAAGTTAGGCAAAAATACTAGTGTGAAATAGGATGAATAACAAGGGAAGGGGTGGATTAAGGGAACAGACATTGAGGTTGACCAATGAGAAGACAGATTTGGAGATAGCGAAACGCAGGGGCGTCGAATAGGTTTGGTGGAAAAGAAGTACATAAACAAGTGCGGAGCGTAAAGGGGTTCATATTAGAGGCGCAAGAGCATGCAATACGTGGGCGGGCTTGGCGCTTCCCAACATCACTGATAGACATTGCTCAGTGGTGCTGCCAACGCACCACGCTCCCTCACGTCGCACTCCTCTCTCTTTTCCTTCTGCCTTCTTTATGCCTCTCTATCATTGCCCTTTATCCACTGCTTTCTTGCATACCTGAACTAACTCAGTGAATGTCAAATGTGAGTTGATATCACACTGTCCTCTTCATTCAACATTTCTCATTGCGACTCATGAAAACGGCACGCGCAGACACTGAACTATGAATTCGCGATCTAGTGGGGTTTAGGCCAATTTGAGAAGGAGAAAGGACACGAAGGTGTAGTTGGAAGAACTTTTGTTTAAGATGCTTTACCTTGGTACACATGATCACCTATCAAAACGTGCAGTTAAATGTAGTGCAAAATCCGGTCTTTTTTTCAAAGAGCTCATCGGTGGATGTGAAAGCCAGCGCTTCCTCCTGCGTAGGCGATATAGGCTTTTCTGACAACGGCCAAATGTTCTAAAGACTAAAACTCGCAGGGTTTTATTGTTATGTGGCTGGGGCTTTTATTGAAGTAGAGAAGTGATGTGGTGCGCAGTTGGTAAGGGACGTTGTGACATGAAATGTGAACAACGAAGTAGGGATGGACGTTAGCGACGACGTTACGTGCATGCTTGTGGGGTCGCTAACCATTGGGCTTATGCTATGCCAGTTAGGGTTAGTACATGCTCTGGTGACGGATTTGGGGTGCTCGATGTCACTGGCTCATTTAGACTCATTCTAGTCACTTTTGCTTCACTCTAGCCCCCCTGCTCCTTCTCCTCCTGTTTTACTCTCCACTCCCTTGTGCTACATCGTTCAGTCAGCTTTTATTGCATCTACCCATATTGCTTTGCCCTGCATCGTATGCACACATTACTACATCGACTAAAGTAGCTCCAAAGAAAGAGGCAATGACGTTTGTGGTGGTGGTGGATGTTCTTTTTATGGTGGTGTCGACGGCATCATCATAAGGACAGTTATGTAAGCGTGATGAGGTTTCGTGGAATATAGCTGTTCATTTTGCATTTGCAAGTGCACCGTCAGTTGCACTAAATGTTGCGAAGTGAGATGTGAAATTGATACACATGGACGGGTAAAATGGATGCACTTTGTGGACATACTTTAATGCAGTTCTATCTTGGCTCTTGCGATTTTTTTTTATATCCTTACTTACTTAGCAATTCAAAACCTAGATTTCTACCTTTGTAGTGCTTTTATTTCTTATACGCTAGCATTGCTCCGCGCATTTATGGCTCCTACAATAGGTGGCTTGATGTTTAGAAGTCCACTGCAGAACAAATTCCACACCTCCATGTATCTTTGTCATAGCAGCACTTGTGGGGCTGTCGAGGCAGTTACGGTAAAAACATCATTACAAAGAGGATGGGCAGTGAGTTATTTTGTTTACAGCCACAGAACAATTCATCCTCTCATGTATTAATCGTGCCAATATTCCCACTCAACAACTTGGATGAGCTCAGCCACTTCTCATTTGGGTCCCAATCGCGTCACAGATGGAATTGTGACTCGTAAGTATTGTAACCTTCTCCACTGTGCCAGGTCACCTCAGCATTTGCACCACTTCCATTCTGGTCGGTTAGATGCGTGCAAAGCGGCGAAAGGGGGAGAAACATACTGTAGAATCAGCCAAAATAAACGCAGATTAGGTTGTGCACCACCTCGAGCAGCGACTCATGAAGGCGACACACAAGTGGTGCAAAAGAAGTTGGCGATCCATTAGAGGATTGTCAAAACTGAGAAGAAGTCTAACGCTAACGCATGGAACCAGGAACATTTGTCGAATACACTTCGCGTTGGTCCACTTGATTGCCTTACGAATCATGGTTCGCAAGCATCCTTTCTTAACTGTGGGTAGCGTGGACGCCTCAAAGTGCAGGGACAGAAGGAAATCAATGCGTAGGTTGAATGATATTTAAAGAACATCTTTCCAACAAACGAAAATTAATCGCATATGCCATCAACCTCCTAATTTAATTAATGGTGATTGTGGACGTCTTGACAATTACTTGACGTTCAGTCACGTCAATGTTTTTTGGTGCTTGCATAGGATTTTACCTATGATTGATTTAAGCAAACATGGTCTTTTGGGACCGCGATCATTGACACAATGATATACACCAGAAACTTCAGAACAAGAGGGGTGACATTTGTCCTGATGTGAATTCCAGCTGTATGAATAGATGTCCAAATCAACCTTACATTAACATTGCACTGGATTCCATTCCCAACGAACAAATTACTTTTATATGTAAGCATTACATCACTTTCATTCCATTACTACACTACCCTCCTAACTATCAGTGCTACTTCATACTGTCCGACAAAGCAGCGGAATGGGCAGGCTTTGTCCAATTTGACATTCTGAGGGGGGGGGGAAAACTGAAGTCTGCTGATTCAACCTATTTTGCACTTAAGCAACGGAACCAGCAGCTCTAGTGTTGGTGGTAGCGCTCACGAGTCCTAGTTTTGGCTGTGAACCAAATAGGATCCAATCGAGACGTGGCTGAACACATATAAGTAGTCGAATACACTAAAGCAGTTGCCAGAACCGCGAAGAGAATTCGCAGTAACAGCAAGCACATGCTTGATTTAATACGCGAGAAAGTTAAAAACGGAAATCTTGCAAATAGGAACGAGTTCAAAAACACTATGTATAAATTGCATTTCTGTGTGGCCATAATATTTATTCGTTGCACAAATGCCCTCAGGTAGACATCAGTCTCTCATGGACTGGATGTAATTTGATTGTTTTTCTACGGCAACACACGCATCCAAAGTGCTATTCAATGTGTTTTTGACTGGACTAAGGTCGTGAAACATGGTGCACTACGATGCGTCAAATACACCCACATCATGCGTTTGGATGTTCTTGCGTGAATTCGCAGCCAACACCACAGTAGTCTCTTGGCGTTAATGGTGCGAACGGAGACAGTAGTCCTGTGATTAATGCAAAAAGTCCTTTTCTTGTTCGTTGCGGCTGCAACTCTACCACATCATCTAGCCGTCTTAAAGAGGTTTTGAATTGAGGGCTATACAACTAATTGCAACAGACTCAATCTTGTCACTGCTGTTCACATTTGATAGGCTCATCTTAATTTCCATTTCATCAGTCAATGCTATTGCTTCCATCCGGACCACACAGAAGTTGCAGCCTGGCGTAAAAGTACCTGGTTTCAGGCATACACTCTTTGTACCTTTGCACCTAAGTTATTGTGCTAGAGCATGTTGCCTCAAGAGCTATGCACGCTAAGTAATGTCAATAATTTTAATCCAAATTTTCTCAATTGGAATAAATTGCGCAAACGATTTGGACAAGCACGTTGGCAATAGATCCACAAGTGTGGAAGAAATGAGTTGTCCACAGGTGTTACTGAGGAGAAGTGAGGTATGATGGCATATTTGGTCGCGTTGGCAACTAACAAGGGTGGCATTGGGGACGGTGTTCAAAAGATGAAAGGGCTGTGTAATACTATGGTGTTTAAGAATGACCTTGAAGTTAAGAGGTGAAAGGACAATCTTAAACCTGATTGCGAAGAACGTGATCACCCTCTCAAGTCCGAGATAGTCTCGTCGTGAATAGTTCTGCTCCGCTACCGCTTATTCCTCCTGTGCTTGTAGTAAAGATGTCTATAGACATCCAGCCTCCCCATAGCAGTTTCGGTAGAAAGGGAGAGGAGGAAAGAGATGAATGGTCTGCAGTTATTTACCAGTCATATTTTTTCACGAATATCACCCAACTCCTCTAATATGATGATCTAACACAAACCGTCTTTTTATCTTTGGTACACACAAGCTTCATTCCTTCTATCCTTTGGTGCATTTCTTATTCTCCAACTGTGTATTTACTGCACTCCGATACCTCTATATCACCATGCATCC
>MIEF01006937.1:0-32139 GCA_001870725.1 Taenia solium
TAGTCTGTTTCGCCCACTGGCAACAAAAGTCCCCTTGAGAGGAACCAGTGTAGCTTTGAAGCACGGTTTAACCATTTATGTAGAGACACGGTTGGGAAAGTTGTGGGTTTTGGCAGCAAAACTGCTTGTGGCTGAGAATTTCAAATGATCACTTGGGAGTCTGTGGGAATCTCAAGTGGACGCACCTTTGACAAGTGAACCGATTTCACTATTTCCTGCTTTTTTGACTTTAGGCATGGCAAATATCACCATGAGGGATGTGAGGCTGCAGGACATTTTCTCAGTTGCTGGTAACGCGATAACTGGGGAGCCCGTCACAGCAGCATTCTTTGTGCCATATTGCAATTTTACACCGCCTGATAATGGTGCCGACGTGGTTGACCTTGAATGCCTTCATGCAAATTCCAAAGCCTTAACACCGCATCGTTTTTAATGGCAGAGGATGCTGATCTGCGAACGTATCTACCAGCCATCAACTTGTTTCTTATGACATTGTTCTAATGAAATGCGTTTTAGTTTAATGCGAAACTGGAAGTCATTCGCGCTTAACCTGCTTATAAGCGTACTTTACTTGGGTTTAGATAAGGTGTGGTCTCGCTCTCGTATCGGAAGGTGGTCGTGCACAAGTCACTTCAAAGCATAAGTGAAATTGAGTTTCAACTTTGCACATGAAGAGTTTACTCACAAGGTATGAGTCCTTAATGAAAAGCTCCTAAGAAATCGCCCACATCGTGGGGCAACAACGGTACTTTGCTCAACAGTAGAGAGAGTGTGCAAGCAGGTCGGAAATACCAGACAAGATACAGGAATTTGTTAATAAAGGAAAGAAAGTGAGTTTATGGGGAGGTGCAGTACCGTGCTTCATTTCGTCTCTCCATGGAGTTGCTACATCCACAAAACCACCAGCAACGACAACGACTCCACTGCGACGGAAACACAAAGTTAGGCATTTCAACGCATCAATTCCAAATGTGGAGACAACTAAACACTGTTGTTAGATGTTTTGTGCTTAAAATGAAAGGAATTGCGTAAGGGTTCGAGTAGATTGTGAGCATGTAAGGTAGTCGTTTACCACTGCTGGAAATATTTTTGAAGAACTGTACGAATGAAGGAGAGCCTGTGGGTGATTAACCTCGAAAATGTGTATCTTACAGCCGACGGTGTTGGCTAGCGCAGGTCGAGTGTAGTACACTTGTCAAGCAACGGCAACACTAGTAGGAAGAAGCAAATTATGTGACAGCTTTACAAAGCTAATTGCTCAAAATCCGATCATTTCTCCAGTTTAATAGACCGTGCTCCATGAACCCAACAGCAATTTAGAGTGACACCACATCTGGTACACCAATGCTTTCATCTTTCACATCTGAGGGACTGTAAACTTACTCGACGGTGTTGTGGTTGCTAAGGAAACATGAAAATCAGTGTTTAAATGATGAGCAAAATGCAGTTTCCAGCAAAGCAAAAGGAGGTTACAGTGTCCAATGTCAGCAGAAACCACTTTTTGAGGATAAATTATGTTTCACTTAAAATCCACAGTTTTGATAGTGACAGCCAATGTATGTGAAGTGACGTAAAATTAAACTCCAATCCATGAGTGCATCGAAGTCGAATGTTATGATGTGGAGCGCTGGAAAAGGGAGAAGGAAAATGATTTTGTTCATTAAACAACTTCCTACCAACTGCGAGTAGCGTAGTTTGCGTTTCTTAGTATTCTGAAAGGCGAAATTCGCAGGGGCATTTGAAAGTCACCCGTTGTGAAGGAGAATGGTTGGTGAAATTGTGCTGCTCCAAAACTTACTTTTGCATTCCTCTACTTCCGGTGATGCTCCTAAAGCCGATGTTGCGAGTCTTAGTAATCAGATGCCAGTAAAAGGTTTTGCAAATTTTTCACCAAAATTTTTGCACAAAACTGAAGCAGACAATTTATTTAGCCTCTGGTGTACTTAGATTGAAGAGGTGGATGAATTAACTTTCATGCCAAAAGTTGTGATAATTGCAAGCGTTTTGCTCCTCTACTCACCGCTTCGTCTGTAAGCTACAGACACTGTCAAAAGCGAGTGTTCATTGCCCCAAAAGAAGTTTTCATATTCCACGTCGAGTCGTGTGGGGAATGTTCCATTAAAAACACACAAATCCAAGGTTACATTTCTCATCATCATATTAGCTACAAAATTGGGAATCATCATGGGCTTGGCAAATGCACATCGAAATGCAGTAAAAGAGTGTGGTCTCGAAAGGGAACGAAATGTCGGACAGAGGCGTGGATAGAGCCGAACTGTTGTAAGTTACACGCCCTGGTGTGGTCGACGCAACCCAAAATTTGCATAAAGTGCTTTACAAGTTAATTTGCTTTGAACTCACAGCAGACGTCGCTGGTATTTCTTGTGCGTCGAACTCCTTCCCACTCACAAAACTCCGTTCCTCTCCAATAAAGCATAACCTATTTAAGAACTTCAAAATGGTCTTAAATAAACCGGAATAAATTACGACTACACTTGTTAGAAATGTTGAAATGATGATGAAAGTCAGAACCAATGGACAGAGAGTGTGATTTGCTCCTTTTACAGCAAACTCGATGTGAAAGAATGCCCCATCCTTGACGAAACGTGATAGTGGAAACGACGTCCGCAGATCCACTTCACCTGTCATTGAACACGTTACGATGTTAAGACTTTGAAAACAAAATCAAGTAATTTAATGTCAGTTTTTTGGGTACCTCCAGCAGGCTGTGAGAAATTGCAATGTGACACAAAATGTGTAACTGTAAAGGGATCGTCACGTCCCTGATCTCGAAGAATAACGAGTCTTTCCTGCCAAGTCACGTTCTTCACGGTGATGGTTGTTGTGCTTAAAATCAGACACAATAAGGAAAGAGGGTGGAAGTTGGGAAAATGATCCACCTGTGCAATTGGTGCCTATTTTATTTTTTGCGTCAATTTGGAATTTCTCTTGAGCTCAATAGAAGCCGCTTAAATTTCGAGGCCTAAGTTGAATTTTCTTTCCCAAGCCTCACAACCTATCCCATCGTCTCTTCATTAGGTTGAATAAGCATCTCTTATATACCACACAGGTTCTCCACGACAGGACTTTTGGCGTCAGCAGAAGGACGAAATTCATTTTAACTTTAAATATTGCACCGGATAGTCTGCATCATAATCTGCATGGTTATAATAAGAGTTTGGAAGATCACTGCCATTTAGGCGTTTCAAGGTAACATAATGAATGGGAGTGGGAGGTAAAAAATCTGAAAATAACAAGTGGTCGGGAAATGCAAGTGGTGAAGTGAATACATACCCTCGCAGCACATCACAAGCAACAGAACCGAAATTCTCCTCCACATGATCTATCGCTGAGTCTTCAGCTGCGGCTAGGGGACAGATGTGCAGGTGTCTCACTCATTCAGCAAATTTACTTGGAGCCTTTCTCACGCTCCATTTGTCACAACTGTGGTGTTGGTACCTTCTAAGGACAGGTTGGCGTTGCAAATTAGACACCTACACTTTGCGTCACCTCCAATGCAAAGTGAATATGGCCTAGCACATCATGTAGCGCACTTTTACAATTGCACTGGCAAAGATGGAGCCCATCAAAGTGTGAATGTTGTATGGCTCGCATTCCATCTATTCTAGTGCTCTTCCATGCACTTTAGTAACTCCTATCACAGTCTGGCCCTCACTGCGTAATTCCATCTCACTTAATTTCATCTTCCCTCATCTCAAGCCTTCGTATTAGTGAAGTTTCACTCTTGAAGGCAACCAATTCAATCAAGTATAGAATGTAAGACAGTGTTAGCCGATGGGATTGTGTATTTCAATCTAATCAGAAGGACAAATCAACTTCTTTGAATTGATTATATTTCATGACCAAATGCCTTGCCGTCACTTAGTCACTGCAGCTATTTCCCCCACGACTGATGCCGCATCCACCTGCGCTGCCTTATTTCCGCTACTTCCAAATTGCAACTGACAATTGCAACGAGTCAATGCAATATAGTGCGCCTGACTGTACTTTAGTGATTCCTACCATAGTCTGGCTTTCACTGCGCGATTCTATCTCACCTAGTTCTATTCTCCCTCTTTTCAAGTGCTCATCTTAATGAAGCTTCATTCTCTAAGGTGACCATTTCAATCACGTATAAAATTAACTTCTTCGAATTGACTATATTTAATGATCGAATGCCTTGCCATCACTTAGTCAGTGCGTCTATTTCCCCAACGACTGATACTTCATCCAATTGCGCCGCGTTTATTCGGCTACTTTATGTGTACATGACAATTGCATCAAGGTAATACAGAATGCATATGATTTTGCCAGCAAAAACAGGATAGATGTCAATATTCAAGAAACATTTAGTTGTGCATGGCAGGACACTGCGACTGAGCATTGGATTAGGATCACCGTTGAGCCGGTTAGATGCCCACATTCTCCCAAAGGGTGGCATTGTCTGCGTCACTGCATTGTCGGACATTGTTGCCACTGGAGTCCTGGCGGCCGTTATTGAGAGAATCAAAGTGGCATGGGTGAATGAGGCATGTGTGACAAACTTGTGGGGATGGGAGCCTTCTGTTGAAAAAATGTGGCAGCATAGCGAATGTTTACCATGGAAAGAAGAGCATCACTGTAATATTCTAGGGGCCTTTTGTAGCCCGTTACCTATAGCACTGACTGTTCGCTCAATCTGATTGACAAATGACTTGCTAAGTCGACGTTGTCATGTTTTATCCCTGTGCAGAAGTATTGCTGAGCGAGTTTGTATTTAACTGCAACCGTAGAGGCAGTTGGTGAGGAAACTTTTGCGGTTAAATAAATTTGTTACTCTGGAAGGCTGCCCCGCACAGATATGCCACCGTGCATTTTCTTTCCGCCCAACAACCAAGTGTGTGCTCAATGTCATTTATGCGATCATTTCACGCATGCTCGAATCCATTTAGCTTTTTGGAGGTGGCTTGGATTGGACAGTTGGAGAGCATGATATTGCTATGCCACGTGGAGAAAGCGCCGGCGCATTTCAAAGTTACAGTGAGCGTTTTAATGATTGTGGACCAATAGGTCGTTATTGAGAGGTGGCAAGCAGTCTCTAACAAATATTTGAAATGATGTATTTTGTCTTAGAAATCAAATCTGGAACCACCCTTTCAAAATGGATGAAGGCAGATAAAAATTCCAGAACACTACTCTTGCACACGCAACCCTCTTCTGGCTGGCACAGACCTAGGTTTGACAACTCGGTAGTGCGGAATGGCTTTATGATACTTGGCACGTTGGAGAATGAAAGGCGACACTAGAGTGGTCTAAGGGCCTCTCGTTGCCTGCCACCCACCCCTCTGACTGCTCACTTAATCCGATGGACAAATGACTTTACTGTGTAGAGGAATCATGGTGATTGCGATGGTGTATAACTGCAACCGTAATGAACAACCCTTAAGTTGGATAGTGATGTGGCTTCTCTCCCGCTGGGTGTGTTTAAATATTTATTTGCCTTGTCCCTTTATCCATTCAAAGTTTCCTTCAACTTCTCAGTCCACCATGGATATGCCACTGCATTGCAACTGGATGGGCAACCATTGCTGTCGCATTGCGATTCCCGCTTCCGCGACCTTTACGGAGGGTAGAGCTTCACAATAGGCTGAATTCTATGCTGGTAGACTTTATAACCAACATTGTTGCTCGTAACTTTGGACTCTTAGCTGGGGCTATAGCATAAATGCCCTCAATGCTGTCAGGCAAATGCGGACGAAGGAGAGTTGATAGAAGCAATAAAATGCAACACATTTGAGCATTTTAAATAAGAAAATCCTAAAATACTTTTACCAGATCATTTGTGCGACAAATAGACTTATAGCATGAGCATAGTGACCAGCAAAACTGTGGGCATTTTAAACTGTGTGGAAATTTCACCCCGTTGCACCGAGCCTCCTGTATCATCGTAAAGGCGCCATGAGAAAGTTATGTTGTCAGGTAAAACTTGCCTTTGTAAAGCATTGTGTGGTGTAAGCAGGGTTTGTTTAAGGTTTTGTACAGTTATCTCTTTTTCATTTCCATCACCAATTAAGCTGCCATTAAGAGCCTCGTAAATAACCTTGTTGATAGCTCGACTGCTACAACTATATCGTCACATTTTACGTCTTAGAGGTAATCGTTGTCATCCACTAAGGTGAAGTCATTCTAGTTGCTATATCCACCATCTCAAAGACACTTTTTTGTCATTATTTGAAAGCCACATACGTGCCCATGCTTTATCATTACTGCCGTGATTACTCAAGATTCTCTACTCATAATAGGTCCTTTCACAAAACCCAATATGTTCATCTTGGCTTCCTTTTGTAGCCCAAGCCAGAACAACTACCAATCACATGGCTAATCACCTGTGATTTCCTAACGTTGATTCGTAAAGCCATTAAATTACTGCCAAAGTCTTGACAGTCTGACGAGTGAACCCATTACACTGTCGAGAAAATCACAAAAACCAGTAGTAAACCACTTTCTCTATAAACTTCACATACATAATTTTATTAATCCTGCAGTTAATTCAAAATTAACTTTGCATTTTTCTACATCATCCAACACTTTCAAAGCAGATTCAACAACCCGGACACAATGGATATGGTATAATGCATACATGTAGGCAGAATACTTAGGCATAGGATGGAACGAATTAACATTGTCTGTGCTAGCGCCTTCCATCGTGTGGGTTCACACAGGTGAACTTACGTGACCGCGGAGAGGTACAGTAGCACTGAGTTTATTACAGCGGCAAAATGAAGAGATATGCGTGTCTAGACTGCTGCCAATACCAAGGTCGTGTGTGAGTGCCTTCGAGAAACGCCATCGCATCCACCTACATTCATTTCTACCCCTCGCGTTTTGTCAGATCTATAAGCAACTTGTTTACATTTGACTGGACTAGCGCCTTCCATCATGTGGGTTCGCTCAGGTGAGCTTCAGTGACCGTGGAATTGTGTAGAAGCACTGAGTTGATTACAGCGTCGAACTGAAGAGATATACGTGTCTAGACTGCTACCAATACCACAGTGGTGTGTGAGTGACTTCCATAAACACCATTGCATCGACATTCATTCATTTCCACCAGTCGCGATTAGTCAGAAGTCTATAAGCAACTTGTTTACATTTGACTGTGCTGGCGCCTTCAATCCTCTAAGTTCACTCAGGTGAGCTTCAATGACCGTGGAATTGTGTCGAAGCACTAAGTTGGTTATAGCGTCGAGATGAAGAGATATGCGAGTCTAGACTGCTGCCAATACCAAAGTCGTGTGTGAGTGCCTTCGAGGAACGCGAACTCATCGATATTCATTCAGTCCTACCCGTCGCAATTAGTCGGAAGTCTATAAGCAACTTGTTTACTATTGAATGTGCAAGCGCTTCCATTTAGCGGGATCATTCAGGTGAACTTCATTGACCGTGGAATTGCGTGAAAGCTCTGAGTTGTTTACAACATCAAAATGAAGATGTATGCATGTCTAGACTGCTGCCAATACCAAAGTGCCTTCGTGAAACGCCATCGCATCGACCTACATTCATTTCTACCCGTCCCGATTAGTCGGACGTCTCTAAGCAACTCATTCACATTTAACTGTGCAAGCGCCTTCCATCGTGTGGGTTCACTCAGGTGAGCTTCAGTGACCGTGCAATCTTGTAGAAGCACTGAGTTGATTACAGCGTCGAAATGAAGAGATATGCGTGTCTAGACTGCTGCCAATACCAGAGTGGTGTGTGTAAGTGCCTTCCCTAAACGCCATTGCATCGACATTCTTTGATATCCACCCATCACGATTGGTCGGACTTGTCTAAGCACCTGGTTTACATTTGTCTGTGCTAGCGCCTTCCATCGTGTGGGTTAACTCAGGTGAACTTAATTGACCGCGGAATTGTTTAGAAGCACTGAGTTGATTACAGCGTCAAAATGAAGACATATGCGTGTGGTGTGAGTGCCTTCGAGAAACGCTATTGTATTCTCATTCATTCAATTCTACCCGTCCCCATTATTCGGACGTCTCTGATCAACGCTTTTTTTATGTGTAAGCTTTTGTCTCGAGCACTTGCTCTTGCTGAGTGCACAAATGATGAATGAAATAGAAGACGTGGTTTTTCTCGCGTAACCTCTTTGCAAGTTTGTTTTTTTTTATTTTGATTGTATGAACTCATTGTGAGCACCAAACTCACACCCATTCATTTCCGACAAAAGCATGGTTGAAAATGTTATGCTAAAAGAGGTCTTAAAATCCTGACTGCAGTGATGAGTCCAACTTCACAACCACTCAATCGCACACATCCATGTTCTTTTGCTCTGTACAGATTCACCGTCGTGCTTATTCTTGACACCTCCTAATCTAGTACGCATTCTTTGTTATTTATACAACTATGTTACGCATGCGCGAAACCATTTAGAATTTGTATGTAAGTTGATTTTGATTGTGCATTCCATCCTTATTTGTATTGGCGTAGATAAGACCAGGCTGAAGGCGTGATATTAACCTGCCACTTGGCTGTTGTGTCCATGCAATTTCAGGTTACGGTGATTCATTTAGGTGTTGTTGGCACCTGACAAGAAGTCTCCAATGAATAGTGAAAATGGCGTCCGTTGTCATGGCAACTAAATCAAAATCGTCCTTTCCAAGTGGGTGGAGGTAGGTAGAAATTCCAGAACTCTACCCTTTCACACACGGTTCTGTCCAGGCTGCCTTGAACCTAGGTTCGTAGTACTTGGCAGGAAATAAGAAGATTTCAAAATTTTCACTTACAGTTGCAAGACATCATAGTCAACCATCATACGTGTTGTGTCATTGTTGTTTACGAATGGAGTGAGTGGGTAGCTTGGATAGCCCGGTTTGATAATATGGGAATAGGGAGGCAAGGGAAGCCAGTTGCATGGTTCAAAGTATGGACTCCCATCAAATGTGGACTTGAGGTGCAAAATCTTACTTGCATTTGTATTGCGCATTGGTTGTGGATGCTCAACTAATTGGCGTCTTGATCCAGGTGCCATGGCAACCTTATCCCGTTTCTAAAAACTCAATGAACAAACTATAAATACATGTTTGTGCCTGCGAAGCACGAGCGGATTCTGTGCTACAATTGTTCTCGGATTGTTGGAACATCAAAGCGATTATCACTACCTATACATTTCAGTTAACATGTTTATAGGCGACTCCATGTGTGCTACTTCGATGCCCAAATTAGCATCTTATCTGCCATTCTTATAGAGGTTAACACGGGTGATGGAAAGCAGAAAATATAATAATGGCACCCTGCCAAGTGACTGGTGTGCTCACACAGTATAGATTGCAGTGGATGTGTCCAATTGCTTGTATGTCATTATGGCGTTGGTGCGAGACAGTGAGAAGTCCCAAATCACCATCGAAATTGGTGTGTCTTATCATGGTGATGGAGTGTGGGATTGCCCTTCTAAAGTGGACGATGGTACGCAGAACTTCCAGACGTCTCGCAATCCGCACTTTGCCCTCATCAATCATTTACTTGCCTGGTACAAAATGGGAACACTCGAGTGCGACCAGGGCGTGTATCAGAATTGTTAAGACACTTTGGGAATGTGAACACTGTCAACCACTTTAGGAAGTGACAACATCAAAGCACACCCCGTGCCCATTTGCATGTTTCCAAGACCACAGAAAGTGATCAGTTTGCGATAATGTCTATTAACGTAACACCACTTTACGTATACCCTCCTTGCGAAGCCACAAAATTTTGAATTGTCAGTGCTGTCCCTGTGGTCCATGTGACATCTGAGCCACCGTATTCTTGAGTGCAAAGAAGAAGAAGAACCACCAGCTGATGCACTAAATATTAACCATGAGGCTGCCGTTAAACTTACGAATACTTCCTATAGCCTGAGTGCCACTGGCACCAGTGTTGAGCAGATCAAAATAGCGAGCTGAGATGATAGCGTCACAGCAGGTCTACTTATTGAATTTCAGTAGAGCGAGAACCAGCTCAAATTTTATGAAACGAAAGCATCCAAGTGAAGCGATTGGAGTATGGGTGAGCCAGCCAGTAGAATGCATGTCACCGGTGGCGGAGAGAGGCGTAATGACAACTGGCGCATCTTATTATGGCCTGTAGTGCGAACTTAGAAGATCCTTTTGTCACGATTAAATCATGTCTTCGGATTGCAGGATAAAGTGGGAATGGACTGACATTACATTCCCACTACACGATCCCACCTTTCATAATCAGCATCATCACCCATTATTGGTTAGTAACTGACAGCACCGATCCCTTTACAAGAGCACCATGTCGAAGTGTTGAACTGCTGCATCTCTCTAATGTATTGTTTTATGTTAGGCAGTTGAGTGTTGCCACATGGCCTGATAGGCATCTCGATTGTGCATCATTTTCAAAAGCGAACAAATAATGAATAGGCAATCAAGGAGAAGGCTTCAGCAACAGTTTTCTCTTGCGCACCAGCCCTCACCATAGGACTAGCCCACTTTTCCGACTCACTGTTTGTCATACTAGAGATGTAAGGAGAAGTATCACGCAAGTTGATGTGCACACGTGGGACGAAATGAGTCACATCCGAGGCAAACGCTCACCAAGGATCCAAATGCAGTAGGCTGCAGACATTTTCCGCCTCTTTATTATTTTTGTGTTGATTCTCATATTGGCTCCATTATAGGGGGTGAACGATGCGCACTGACAGCTTGCAATACAGTAGTCTCCAATTCTTGAGGTATTAGACCTTGGCTATTCATCGCAGACTGATTTGTGAGTGACATATTATAGAGTGTTCTATCGTTGGACAAAGAGGACGTCTATTTTTTATTTTGAATGGTGGTGATACGCATTAAGAGTAACTTCATGGCTTGTTCGTCGGAATAGGCCTGTAGGTATTGAACAGAACGCAGGCACACAATTGCCCATTGATGGATGGGTAACACGGCGCCTTGACAGCTGTATTGACTCGTCTCTGACCTCCTTCTCAAAAGCTGTTTCTCCTTTTGAGGAATTTCCACGTTGGCTAGGAATGGCTAAATGAATCAGAAGAACATGGGAAATTCAAGCATAAGAAATCAATGAAGTAGAGAGCAAAGAATCCCTCCATATTTCCCGCTGAAATACTTTTCCAACATCCGTTCAATTCTCTCATTTTCTTTTAATCGCAACCACATCTTTCGCCATCTTTTTAATTCGTCTGAGATTGTCAGGAGCAACTTCATTCCATGCACTTGATCACAACATCATTTCCACTTGAATCAACTTAACTGTGCCGAGACTGGTAAAATTGGTGCAAGCATGAAGGTGTGTGAAATGATAAGGGATTTGGTTGGAGGATCGAGTGAGAGTTGAGTCCGATGAAGGCGAAAGCAGAAATGGATAGGGAAATAAGAAGCAAAAGCCACGGAAGAGTTATATGATTACTACCTAATCAACGCATAATCATTCCAGACAAAATCAGAATAGGTTTCTTTTCGCCATCCCCAGTTTAAATATCTGAAGCAACGCATTTAAAAGAGGTTATGCAGTCTTTAACGAGTAAGAAACGAAGTAAGCCGACCGTGAAAAGCTGTTTTTCATTACGCTGACAAGGAAGTTTAGTACTTTATTACTACCTATGTTTGAGGGTATTGCAAGAAGAGAATGCCCTACACTGAAACTACACCCTCGCTGCATAATCTATCTCAGTATGTGACAAGTGTTTTTTTTTAGTATTCAAGCTATTGCTAAGGCAAATCAGTGTCCCGTTATAATAAATTCTACCTACTGAATTCACCTAGTAGTATGAGTATCCCGAAAGAAGGAAACCCACTTATCCCGTAACTGGGATGCATTTCCAACCTTTGCAATTAGGGATGTTTTCTGGGCTTTTAAGACCAGGTGCTCTCAACATGATACCATTTGTTCAAATTCTTTAATAACACTATTCTAGTTTGCATGAGGAATAATAGTTAAACCAAGGCCAAAAGTTTTACCCCTGCTCAATGCTTCAATGAGTGACTAGGCTAAATCCGTTTATCATAAACCAATTTACTACAAATCCCATTCCTATCTTCCTTTAAAGGACGAATGACAAATGACCTTTATTTTTATGAATTCAAGGCTCCAAAATGATAGACAATTTAGAGAAATTAAACCAAATCATTGTAGATTACAAGGCACTACTATTTCTATTTTTCAAAAAACAAAGCCTAAAAATGCAATCGAATTACGATAATGAGGAATGTTTAATTGTATACATTTCTGATACGTGTCGGTGACTGTCATTGGTACTTGGAAGGAAAAAATTAATCCCTGCGAGGTGGAAGGAAGGGGCAATCAGCAAGCAGCCGTCTTGGATGCCATCACAGAGGAAAACGAGCTTCAACTTCGCCTTCAACTCTACTTTGAGCCCTTTTTGCGTACCTCCTCGAAGCCTTTCAATAAATGTGTTAAAGGAATTTCAGTTAATGGAGGCACCCGCGAAATAGAGCTCAAATCTTATCCAAAATAAGCTTTTGACTTTAAAGGGTCTGCTAGGGGCTATTTCAGTCATTTCACTCACTCTCATAGTAGACATTCTTGAAGGGGACAGGACGGGGCAAAATGAGGCTGTTGAATCGTTCAGCAAACTCGACCGTCTTGTCGGCGTCAAAGTCCAAGGAGGCTGTCCATATTTCCACCACGACGCTGGTGGGCCGCGGTGAGACTCCAACGCCGAGAACGGAGTTGTGGGAGTCCACCAATTGGTCGAGCTTCTCGCCCACCGCGCTCATGGCCAACTCGCACCAGAGGTAGTCCGCACTTCGAACGTCACCGTGGCGCAGACGCCATCGGCCGCCATTGGAGTACTCTGGTTTCTCCCTGTTTGAAGCGATGTGAATTTATAAAAGACCTAGGAACATGTCGATAGACGGAAGGATGTATGGATCCGGGACGAGTTGATGGATAATTTCATGACATCCGGGACTGTTAAGGATGAAAAAATCGACCAAAGTCGATAGATTTCGGGATGATTAGGTAAATAGATCTAGAAGGGATGGATTAGTAGAGGCACACCTTGACTGATTTTTAATTGAATGGATCAGAAGTTAATGCTCGAACCGATCGGGTACGGATGTACCGATTAATGTTTAGCTTTCATTGGTCTGAATGCCTAAGAAATAGTCTTTTTTCCTCAATAGCTATGTTGACGTCTTGAGGTTGACCACGGCTCACTAGACGGGTCATTGTAGTGGAAGAAAGAAGTACCACCAGCAGAACGGAAAGCAATTTTGCATTGAAGTGCCTGATGACTACACTAACTGGTCGACGAATGGTTCAACCTTGTTTTCATATTTTGCCGATGCTTAAAACACTTGATGGACGGTTCGGTTCTATAGAGTAAGTCGTATTTACAGAAATAATTAATAACTCACCACTGCGGATCACAGGGTTCGCGCATGAGGTAGAAAGCCTCAGTGAACTGAAGTTGACTTGGTTTTTCTGTCTCTTTGAACACTTTCCAGAACTCCTCCACCGTGGAGCATCGTCCAAGACACCGAATTCGGTGTCCTTCGTGTTTTGCATTGGGATCGCCATGATGATCCTCAGGTAATTCATTAACTGAAAGGTGTGTATGGCAACGGTAACGATTGAAGTGACGAACAAGGGACATGAAAGAGAATTATGTCTGCCTGAACAGCAGCCACTTTCTGATGGCATCCTCCCCTCAGTGGAAACTTTTTTCCTTAATTCATTTTAATTCGACCCTGAAGACCATAAACCGGTTTACTCTACCTACAGTGGATGTTTAACTGCATAGAAAGCTGAGGGTTTTGCCAGGGAAAAGTTGGATTCCCCGGAAATCCAATGTGACAGCGCTGTGTGGGGAGATGGAAAATGAGCTGATCCAAAACTTCCCTACTTGAAAATTACTTGAACATTAACAATGCGCGTATTCCAAAGACAGGTGACTAAGTGAACCCCATCCAAACCGAAGTAAAAGCGTCTTTTAGTTAGGAGCTCCATCAGATCTTTCATGTCTTACCACGCCGTGCTTCCTGGACTAAAAGCCATCCTATCGTTACATTATTTAAATAATAATAGACAAAAATTGTGTATTTATTGTCAAGAATAATCTCTGAAGAAGTTGGGCCTTGTGGGACTGCACGTCATTTCACACTTGAATCGGCCATTCCTAAACTAATGTGGTAAGAACCTACAATTGGAATGTTGTGTTGGAAATCCGCCACTTTCCTGCCTTGCCCATCAGCCAAGGCATGACATGACAACTTATGGCACGTCTACTTGGCGCTGCCTGAACGCTGACAAAAAGTGTATTTTGAAGGTAAATGAAAACACACAAACAGTTTCTGGACTGTTCTATAAACACGGTGAACAGAATTGATCATTTTTAGCCCCCTCCTCGACGTTAAAATACCAAACGCCACAAATGTAGTGCAAAGTCACTCCACTTGACTAAAGAGACCTTAAAAACCTCTCCACACCTCCAGCAAGCGCTGGTCACCCTTAGACCAAGACGATGGTATTTTCTTATAGAAGGACTTGAAATAGTAAAATGCATTCAATAATTTGCAGGTAGAGGGCTAAGAAATGGCGCTAAGCTTGCAACTAAAGCCTACTCACACCCAAGGAGTTGAGATGTTTAAGCCTCAACTAACAAGTTGTTTAGACTTACTGTAAAATATCCAAGTGGTATGAAGGGGGTGTGTTTTCTTGAGTTTTGCAGATTTCTCTGTGGATTCCGAGCCCTCTGTTGGAGCAGGCGAATCTGCAGCCGCCATGGTGAAAAAGGAGCCCAAACTTGAAGCGAAATTGCGTACACACACAGCAAAAGATGCGACAAAGGAGGCCATAAGTGCGCACGTGTGTGCAGCCATACCTCCCTTCGCTCGCCTCATTGGTTCACATTCACTAGCACGTCAGTGATTGGTGCGTTCGAGGCATTGACGTGTGTAGAGCATGTGCAAGGCGGCAGGTAAGTGTGCAGTCTGTTCACACCCAGATTAAATGCATTTTTGGCTTATTTATTTGTTTTATTTACGCGTTACCCCCAATGCTATGATTAACAGCCTTATCATTATCATCCAATTATTGAAACCATTTGTTTCTTAGTAGTCATGCAGCCTTGTTTTATCGCTGTTGAACGCGTCTTGATTCCATTTCGGAGGGTGGAAAGCGGCAAGTCTGCCCTGTTATCAGGCTAAAGGGTACATCAGCCAATGAAAGCGAAGTAAACACCGATGCCGCTTCCCCATTGGCCCAAAGTCGGCCAATAGAAGGAGCAAATTGAAGGTTTCAGAACTCGGAGCCAGTGGATTTCAAGGTCGATTGCAAAACAGTTTTTCCTATAAGGGCCTCCAAGTCCTCAATTTATGTAATTAGGGTACAATAAAAATGATTGATAACGCAATTATAAGCGATAAAAATATTTTATTTGTACACACTTAATGAGTAGTAAAGATGGTTTATTTTTCAGCTTCCACATGTTTGCTACATGATAGAGCATGCGCGCCTTTTGAGTGGTGTCTTGTAAGCCACAGCCAACCTAATGGCTGTATCGAAAACGTTCTTTACTCCCTCGCCTGTGATCGCTGAGCATTCAACATAACCATCAACTTTCAAACGCTTTGCTAATTGAAGGCCCTGTTAAATCATGCATAAAAAGGAGTTAAAATCTTGTCATTTCTAAATAAGTATTTGTCGCATATTATGTTATACTCAGCAGAGGAACTTTGCTGGAGTCGACATTAATCTATGTAGAAATGCACTTACCTTAGGACTGGAGATAGTCAGTTGCCCTCTGCGTGACTCCTCTCCATCGACGCCTCTTTCGTCTATTTTGGTCCCCACCAGAAGAACCAGCGCATTTGGACAGAAGTGTCTAACCTCAGGAACCCACAAATCTTGAGCATTGCGGAAGGAATCGGTGTTATTTACAGCGAAACAGACAAGGAAGATGTTAGTTTGGGGATATGAAAGTCGTCTCAGCCGCTCATAGTCCTGTTGACCTTTAAGAAGAAACGGTAAGGTGAGCGAGCAGCTGGATACCTTACCAGCCGTATCCCATAGACTAAGTAGAACAGGAGTGTTTCCAGCCGTCAATTTAATGGAATAGGTGTCTGCAATTGTAGGTACGTAGACACCGAGACTACTTAGATCCCCCAAGGTGTAGCGGAGGATAAGACAGGTTTTGCCCACCGTTCCATCTCCCACGGCAACACACTTTATAGATTTCTCAGTCATTGAGCGCGAGAATGGCTCAGCATGCATCTGTTGTGCTATTTATAAATGTGACAAAGTTGTGGTATTTCTAATCTCTTTATGTGCCAAGAGCCAATCAAAGTTGTGCGTAGTTGAGCTGTGAGAATCAATTTCGATGAGCTCGAAGCTTAAATGCCTTGAAGGTCTCATTCATTCTCCGCAATACCAGGGAGTCTTCAGTTAGCTGACATCTTCAGGAGGGAGGATACTTGTTTGCCAACACCTGATTACTACATAATAATGGCTTAATGTAGGTAGAGGCATTTTAAAACAGCCGAGGGCGAGTTCTATGCAAATATGCCGCTCCTTCATTTCATTCCACGGAAAACTTTGTCAAGCAAACCCACAGAGGATGGTTGGTTAACTTGTCTTGGGTGGACGCCACTTTATGGGTCCCAAATCGACACTTCACCCGCCAACTCTTACCACACCTGGTTACAAAGAATGCTTTTTTCGAATACTAAATTTGTGCTGGCGTTCGTAAATTTAAGCGGAATACAAGGATGTGGATGTATTCAACTGAACCTACCCAAGGTTAAATTTAAACATGGGGCGTAAGGCGCAGTAGTTCTTCAGAACACAATCAATCTCCGTCTCTCAACTTTACACTCAACCACAGTGGTGTGGTACAAGTTATGCTTCCTAAATGGAATCTATGGCCTTTGATGCAAAATACGCTGAGACGATGGTAAATGCGCCGGAATCAACTGAAAGGCAGTAAATAACGAAATAAATTATCGGCCATTGTAAGAACGAAGTGTTCATTTCTTTGCTTTTGCCATAAATAGTTTACTATTATGACTGTGTGCTTAACCTGCTTGTGGTTCCAATAACTTGCTCTCAAATGGGCTGTTGTGTTTAAAATTGAGCAGTAACGTCTAAAGTTGCGAGGAGAACTTCTAGGGATTATACACTAATTGCACTAATTATTGGGAAAAAACGCACGTATAAATAAGAATAATTAGAGCCTAAAACGACAAAACATACTTAATTGAGCGGTGCTCAGAGAGATTGGAATAACATTGTGGCTGAAAGGGCACAGTCAGACCTTAATAAGGAAACAAAACCTGATTCTCCAACTGCACAAAATAATTTCAGAACCTAGCGCCTTTCCAATGTAAGATGCCTCTACGCAAACGGCGTACCTGATTCAAGGATTCAAGGTTAGAGGTAGAGGAGAGAAACGCAGCTAATATTAGAATTATGCATGGGAAACATGGAAAAAATAAATAGCGAGAGATCCTTCAAAGCGAATTGGAGGTGAAAGACAACGCAAAACACAAAAAAAGAATATAACTACTTAATGTCCAGGAAAGCCTGAAATAAACAGGCCTTTGCTTGTACTTATAAAATTTTAGAAATACCCACAAGGGGATTGACTAAGTTAAATCTAATATTTATTATTTAGGTTAAACTCTATAAACAATCGAAAAAAGCGTAAATCATTGGCTTTTACCGCAAATAATTTAGCAAATTTGGGGATAATAATCTTGAAACGACAACTTAAGTAGGGGCCATATTTTATGCCTATAATGACAAAAATAAAAATATAATAAACCATGTTTGTGTTATATACCATATTTTCGCCTTCCTACCTTGAATATAACTTAAACATGCCTAGTTTCGTTTTAGTTGGTCAATAAGCGACCGGCGGGCCCTGTGGATTGCTTTCGGATTTGTCCTTTTTTATCAAGGCTTTATTTATTGTACGTCTGTAATCTACTTCTTGCCTATTTCGATTAATACAGTTCTAAGTAGGATAAAATGCAAGCGATTAAATGCGTTGTGGTTGGAGATGGAGCGGTTGGGAAAACCTGCCTACTTATTAGTTACACTTCCAACGCTTTCCCCGGCGAATATATTCCCACAGTATTTGACAACTATTCAGCCAATGTTATGGTGGACAAGAAGCCTATTAATTTGGCGCTCTGGGATACTGCGGGTCTGTCCCTATGGATTTGTTATTATTTTGGAACTCACTTATCTTTGTCTTCTCCAAAATCTTCCGGTCTTTCGTACTTCGCCTGCACGACCCGATTTCGTGTTTTTGCTGGTTTCAATGCCTCAGATTTTGTGTTTGGCTTGCGCAAAGTACTTTGGCAAAAACTGTTCGTGATAAGCTTAAACTATTTTGAGATTTTTTTCAGGTCAGGAAGATTATGACAGACTGCGACCTTTGTCGTATCCTCAGACCGACGTTTTCTTGATATGCTTTTCCGTGGTCAGTCCAGCGTCGTTTGAGAACGTACGGGCCAAGTGGGTGCCTGAAGTGAGACATCATTGCCCCAAAACTCCGGTCATTCTTGTTGGAACTAAATTGGATCTCCGTGACGATAGGGAGACGTTGGAAAAGCTAAAAGGTCACAAGATGGCCCCCATCACTTACCCCCAGGTAGCTTTTTCGTACATTTTCATGCGTTTGTTTATGTTTGTGGTTCCTAATTTTGACGTTTCGCTATTTGGCCATCCCACTCGGCTCGCGTCAGGTTCGTGTGCTTTATTTGTTTGTGCCAGTTGCCGTGTAGGTAGATCGTTAGGTGCTTAAAAACGGTCTTCCCGCAGCGTTCGGAAACTTTCAGAATGACTCCGCTTGGGAAGAAACTGGTTTTACTGGTCGGAATGAAGTTGTCTAGTGTCAATCATAGTGTATCCTTTTTTTTCTTTGGAAAAGGCCTAACATTGACTGTGATCCTTGGCCAATTTTTCACACCAGAGTCCACTATATTTTAGCTAAGTCATGTGACTATTATGTGAGGCTTTCGTATTTTTGCACGTATTCCTTCTCAATTTCGTCATATTCTCCACTCGCTAGTTTTTATTGCTCGCTAATCACTTGTGGATTTAGTTAATGTTCAGCTGACGCAGTTACCTTTTCTAAATTGAGTGGTGAAATTAACATTGTGTTCAAGCCCTTACGGGGTGCCATGTTTGACACTTGGCGAAAGTTATCGGATTTTTTCCTCAATTTATCCACTGTGGTATTAATCGCTGATGTCATTTGTTTGCCATTCTCAACATTACAGATGAAGGATGTTTGATCATATATTTTTTTACAGATTTGGCTCTTCACTTTCTCCTGCAAATAACCTTTTAGCGTTAGGTTTTTAATACCGATTTAGTGATTTGTTTTCGTATCTTTGCGTCCCTGGTCAGTAGATAGGATTTACGCCGGCCCTTCCAGCGCGGCTTTTTAGCATTCATAGTCTGTTGTCGAGAGTTTATGGATCATTTTCTAATTCCTGTTCAGTTTTTTTCCTAGGCAATTCGGAAATTTATCGTGCTCTCTATTATCACTGGAATTCACATGTTAATGCATAATTTATTCGTGTTTGCCTTCCTATTCGTTTCTGCCGCTTTTTCTACTCGAGACTTCTTTTGGGCGCGTAAGATTGTTAAACTTCTTCACATTTGCTAAGACCTCTGCTCAATTTCCCAAAGCTGCATTTGTTATGTTTTCTAACCTCACGTATCGTCGTTTCCATTCGTGGTTAGCGTAGGCACCCGTAAACTTCTTGCTAATAATACTGGCTCTTAGAAGTAATTGTCCTTAATCATGCTATATTTCCACGCCAAAATGTCTGATCCTCCAAATTCACTGCACTATCTTAACCTTCGCCTATTACTGTAGTTGAAATCATTGGATATTCGATCGAGAAGCTTGTTTTTATTACCACATCTCATTATTAGGGAGGCTTCCGTGAGTGGCGTTGCTAAACTGGTAGATTTCATTGGTACTGGTTCCGCCTTAGACCAGCGCGTATTACAGTGCGTCGAGTGCCTATTATCCGGCCGATTATGGGCACGGATAAAGCACGCCTCAACGGGGTATTTGTTCCTATGTTCGTTTTTTTTCTTAATGTGTCCTCTTTTTGGTCACTATTGGAGAAGGGCTTGTCTTTATCGTTCCCTTTGGTTCCTTTTTCCAACTGCTACTGTTCGATTTCCATGTCATTAACTCGCTTCTGTGGATACAACTAACGTTTTGCTGCTTTATAAACAATGAGTTTTTCGGCACTTATTAGCCTGTATAATTATAGTTAACGGGATTCCCGAACATCATTTTTAAGCCCCGGATTCTGTAAAACATTCATACCTTTTATGTGAGTGCAAGGTCTTCAAAGTTCGCTATCTGTTTCGCTTCTAGAAGGAATGATTACGGCAGAATTGTCTTATGCTATTCGCGAGTGTATTTCTATTGAAGGGAATCTGCCTCGATTTGGCCGTTCCAAAATCTGTTTTTTTGTGTTGCACGCTCTCTTATTCCAGAAAGTTTTTTTTATTCTGTGTACTGCCTTCCTGTATTGTTTCATTGACATCGAACGCTGCATTACTTTTCTCAGCATCTTTCTGGTGAGTCAAAATAGCAGACAGGGGGTGCATCGTTCTTCCAGGCTCGGTGACTCACATTTTAACTCTGTGGAGCAGCTTACGAAACACGGGCTGGAATTTACTCATTCACAAACAATTGCGTCGTCAAGACGCTGCATTGATGGGTACTTTTACACTCGACTGTGCCAAATGCCTTGTTGTTTTTTTCAAATCACTACCAACGTAAAAGTCGTTCTAGCCTAAAGTGTGAAAGAAAATTATCGCTACTTAGTAGTGGATGATTATTTGAAGGCAAATAAAATGTTTGAACGAAATAACAATGGGTTGTCAAATGCTGGGATGAAGGGTAGGGGAGGTAAAGGTTCAGGGTTAGGCGGATAAAAGTAGAAAGGGGGTCGGGTTCTTGAGGACGATCTCTTTTCGTTGTCACCACTCCAATCGACTTTTTGCTTGCCTTAGGGACTGGCTCTCGCCAAGGAGATCAACGCCATCCGCTACCTGGAATGTTCCGCTCTCACCCAAACCGGTCTGAAAGCCGTCTTTGATGAGGCCATTCGGGCAGTTCTGATTCCACACACTAAGCTCAACAAACGCACTTGCAGTATTGTTTGAAGCGAACGTCCCTCCTCCCTTGTCCTTCCTCCCCGCCTCCTTCCTCTCCCCCCGCCCTCCATTTTCCCCGCTTCAAAAAGAAAACGAGGACAAAAGATGCTCCGCCCTGCCTCATGATTATCGATTTTTTGTCGGTTTTTTGTCCATTCTATAACATCCCGATTCAACACACCTGCACACGCTGCCCTAGCCGCACATCCAGTTAAGTGAAACGAAGAAAAGAAATTGTGTACAGTATGCGCTTGAGCTGTGTCGCTCGCCCTCTCTCTCTCTCTCTCCCTAGGTTATTCTTCCTTTCTCCTCTCGGTGTGTTTTTTTCTCCCTCTCGTCCTCTCCGCGTGTGTCTGTGTTTTCCTGCCTCTTCCTTCCCCTCCTCTGTTTTTTCCCCTTTTTTCTAAGCGGCTGCTGTCTTACCCTCTCACTCGTCCACTTCGCCCTCTCCCTCTTGCCCTAGCTCTCCTTTTACGCTGACTGAGTGAATGAGGAATGAATCGAAGAAAGTGTCGCTAGACGCATCTCCACAGCTCTCTCTCTCTATGCGGTGCGTTGGGATTGGATTGGACTTGCGTTGTTGTGGGGAAAATTTTCACGTGAAACTCTTTCTCGACTTTTGACTGGCTGATTCGTGGTGGTTTGAGGATTACCTGGAATGGAGGGCTGGCATGAGTACGGACGGACTACAGACGGTTAGAACTTTTCTATGCATGCTTAATGCGTTCATGATCTTCCACACGGTTTTCATTCCTCATTGTTTGTCTCTTGTTGTGG
This sequence comes from Taenia solium, assembly GCA_001870725.1. Lineage (NCBI taxonomy): Eukaryota > Metazoa > Platyhelminthes > Cestoda > Cyclophyllidea > Taeniidae > Taenia > Taenia solium. The sequence continues at coordinate 21,928 of MIEF01006937.1, forward strand.
GTTATGCATGCACTTCATTTCAATGAACTGGAAGAAGGCTAGAAGCAAGAATGTGGTTAGCTTGACGATATCCTCGAAGTGTCGCGTCAGTTAAACGCTTGCTAGTGCAAATGGTGACGTTGAATGCCTTGGTACGCGGTGTTTCCAACTGAGTTTATTGTTAACCTTCTGAGGGTTGTATGGAACGACCAGAGTGGTTTGCAACACCACAATTATTGCTGGCGACCGAGTCGCTCCTGAAGGCGTTAGAGTCCAGCGCGGTGGCTTCACTGATGGTGGAATAGCGACAGTGGTTGTGACTGAAAGCAGGATCACCGATCGTTCCCAGACAGTCGTTCTTGACGAGCTCTCTTTCGAAGAAGGTTCCTGGATTTTGGGCTCATCATGAATCACATAGGTGCGTCTTCCTGCCTACGCCGTACCTCTGGTTGTGTCCTCTCCTTTTTCTCGCATCTTGAACCATCGTTAAGGGTCCACTGAATCTCGTAGATGTAATTCAAACTTGTCGAAGCAGTAGACTAGGCAATCTTACCTCAAGACCTAGGCATGGGACGATTTGCGCGGACGGAAATGCCTCTTCATTCTCATCTTTCACATTCCTTTGAGGCGATTCTTCGGAATGGGGGAAGGGTTGACAAGATTATTAAAATTCTCGGATCTCTGCTTCCACTTCATACAGGGCTTGTGAAGAGAAGTTAAGTCCTGTCGTAAGGCGTGTCAGCAACTCCTTCCCGATTTGGGATCTCACTACCTCCTCCAAGGTCTGGATAATCAACCTCCGAGTTCGGCTTAGTGAATTGTAGGGTTCCTAGCTGCTCTCATAGTGGAGAAGCAGGAATTGCGGTTTGACCTTGAGGCATCCAATGGCTGGCGTCCACTGTGGTGTCATGGAGAAGTCCAATGTTGACACTGTCAACGAAGGCGGTGTTGAGTGCTTGCATGGAGTATAGAATTCATCGGCGACCGGAGATCTGAACCTCGGAATATTCTTAGCTAAGATGTGAGAGCTCAGCTACAGGATGGTTGAATTGCAAAGACGGATGGTGACGGCTCCTCCCCTGGATCTGTATTGCCTATCATGGTGCTGAGTTGCCTGGTCGAGGAGTTTTAGGTCTTACAAAGGTCTTTAGATGGCAGGTTCCCAGGCACGAGTGGAACGCTCCTAGTGAATAGAGCAACTTGCGATGTCGTCAGTGAAAAACTTTTTTGGCAACTCCGACGGGCACCCTGTGCACGAAATCTGCGCTCTGTTTGGCCGAAGGGTTCAAAGTACGTGTGACTTGGTTGAAGTAGGTCTTTCGCTTCCTCTGTTCCTTAAAGTCGACGAAAGTACACCTCACTTGTTGCAAACCCTTTCAGGAATGATCTTGAGTAGTAAAGGGACTTCAGCCGTTCAGTCGTCTCTTGTGTTGGAAAATAGTCACTCTGGGTTCCATGTCGTCCTTCCAGCATTTCTCTGCCTCCATCAAGACCATCATTCACGTGGTCGTTTGGTAGTCGGTCTATTCATAATTTCTATTCGTCCATTCATCTATCCGTCCACGGAGAATAAGTCCTCCATCAGTCTTGAAGACCATATTGGCTTGCTTGTCTACTTGAGCTACCCTTCAGCTGTTCTCTCCAATTAAGCATTCATCTATCAAGTCGGGAATTGATTTGTTAAGCCTCTTGTCAAAGCGAATAATAGGGGTACTCGTTCATTCGACACTAATTCCATCTGATTTGCTGTTTTTTTTTCCTTGGTCAATTCGTTCACTTTTGTCCCTCCGATTGATCAACCGACTCTCATTTGTTCATCTCCCTTCGACACAATTTCCCGTCCTAGATCAGTGGATCCGTCCATTGCTTCTCCACAACTCCATCCACCCACCCATCGGTCCATCAATCCAGGTTTCCTTATTCTTCCCTCTGTGGTCTGCCCTTCCATCCATCTATCTGTTCCACAGTCATCCATTTCCCATCCCCAATTTATACGTCCACCAATCCATCTCAGATGCACTCATCCAACGATTGGCGACACATCCATTCTTCGATTCTTCCAGCAACAGAGAAGTACTGTCTCTCTCCAACTTTCATCAAACCCTGCCTCCTGAAATGCGCAATCCACGTAAATCCTGGCCCTCCTATGTACACACACGCACAAGCTGCCACAGGCCGGATGAGTCACCGCACCGAGACACGGGTATTGCAGGTCCAAACACCAGCGCCGTCTCGTGATTGGTCAGTAGAGTAGCAAGAGTGACATCACTAAATTGATTATTTAACTGGACATGCCAACCCTGTCAGCCATTTGACACTATTGATTGGGCGTTTTTTGTTCATATCTGAGGCAAAGGATTCTATAGCTTAATTTGTTTACTACGTTTATTTATTATTTAACAAAAAAAATTAGGTCGCAACTAATTTGGGTCTACTGGCGCAATGGCCCTGAGGCCAGTCCACTTGGCGAGGTAATGATGGTGGGGACTTGTGTAGAATCTGGATGAGGGGAAGGGGAGGGGAGAGAGTGTGCCGGTTGTCGGACGTGCCCATCGCTAGTCGTCAGAACACTGGTCTGAGTGAAGTCAAGGCACAAAGGACGGGGTTGGATTCAGTCCTGTAGAGATAGAGTTTCACTTCCAGAACTGCTTAGCCACGTCCACCCGTGCTCTATCCATCTAGTGAAGAAGGGCAGGAGGTGTTGTGTTCGCACGTTTGATATCTTTATGTAGGTACTGTAATCACCTTTTCAACGAAGCTTTTCCTGACGGTTCACGAGCTGTGTCGAGATTGGGGTGATTGACCATGGTAGACATCATCTCCAGCTCTTATGTTGCGGATCTTCACTGGTTCCTCCATCCGTGGCAGTATGTACTTCTTCCTCCCCTCTAAGCTTTGTCACCTAGTAGTGGAAATGAGGATAGATGTCCCTTGAAACTGGTTTTGCTTCCCTCTGCCAACGGCGTAGCGTTGTTGCTTGGGTCTATTGGTGTTGCCCCGAGGCCATCCCACCAGGCAGACATACAATGGCGGAGACTCCAAAGTCGTAACAACCGCATTGGAGTTATTGGTCCTCAGAATACCCTTTTGTGTTCAATTGTTTTATGCTGGTCTTAATTCTTTTTATTTTCTATTTAATAAACTAGTCAGCCAGTCTACGTTATATTTGATTGGACCACGAACAATGGAGGGCAAATCTGATTGGTCCAAAGGTGAACATACTACTTAAATTCATTTAATGCTGTAAAGTCGTAGACGTGAGGGCACCACCGGGTAATGAGGCTAAGCGGGACCAAGAAACGGGTCTCGTGCATGGAGGGTGTGAGTCCGTCCGAATTGCCAGCTAATTCACATTGAGCTTGTCGCCCTATCTCAAGCGATTTGAGGCTTTTCAATGTAGGGCAGCGTCAACTCGCCACTTGGCCGCATTCATTGCATTCTCTCCTCCATGAAATTCGGCGGCCAATTGAATTTAAGGTTTGTGACCGACTCGAAACATTCTGTCTTGCTTAAATCCCAAAAATTTGTTAAGAAATATTTTATGTTAGGCTGATTCACTTAACCATCCCCCGGAGGGGAGGTGGGTGCTCGAGGTCACGGGAGAGGTGAAAAAATTCGGATTATTTTCACACACAACCACATCGATGATGTCATCTTGTAAGACTGACCCATTGAAGTGGAAGCAGAGTGTGAGAAACTTGTTGCTTTGACAAAAAAAACGAATTTATAACCCCTTGCGAAGAAGCACCAATAGGATTTTAGGTTTTTTTCCACTTCGAACCAATCGGATTTCGAGGATTCCAATAAGGCGATTAAAGTTGAATTGGGAGAGTATTTTTGAAATTTTACTCATCCTCTTGGAGATCGACATATGGGTTCCAGTTGCCTGATCTTCTTGGCACTTGAGACATCGAGAGGATGGGGCAACTCAATGGCTATCTGGCGATTCATTTATGGCTCATTTGGGAGCACTTCACCCCGTCTTTTACAATCGCAGAATGCTTTTTAATTATTTCTTGTTAAAATATGTTTTCTTGCCTGGAGCTAAGACGCAGGAGAGAGGCAGAAAGCACCAAAGCGATTTGAGTAGGAAACTGCTTTTCGGTCTACTTCCCGATCCTTAGTATAGGGGGGTAACAGAATTCAGGCAAAAGCTGCCAACAAATTTTTAAGAAATATAGGTGACAGTCGCTATTAGTAACCTACGCATGCTACCGTCTTTTCCGAATCTCCCAGGATCCCATTTGTAGTTTGATGAGTCAAAAGTCAGGAGCAGTGAATGGGGAATTCTAGATAATTATGCCGAACGCCATCGTTGCCAAGTCATCAAACTTATTCATCCACTTGGTTAGATCGCAATTTGCCACACAGTTGCCAGCAAATGCGTTTGAGTGGGTTAATGGGGAACTAGCGTGTTGTAAGAATCCGCCATGAAGTAGACGCGTCATTCAACACAAAGCGAGCACTGTTACTTAGTAGAATTTACTGGGTACCTGAAGGCTATTAGGCAAGTCCCAAAATGGAAACGAATTTTGGCGTGATTGGAGTCAATTCTTTAAAAATTCCAATGCATTTAGTCAGACTCACTACAAAATTTACAATTTTAATCCAAAGAGAAGAAGGAATCATGAGTCTACCACCGAACAGTCGTCTTAACAGAACCGAACACAACCCAGCCCCCAGTATCACTTGAATTGAACCAGCCAGTCGGTAATGACGTTTATCCATATCTTTTAGGTCGAAAGTCCTCTTGATAATCTAGTTCTGGTCTATGGATGACCACAGAGCAATTTTTGCTTCTTATCTGCCCTCGCTACGGCGCCAGGAAATGACGCAGCAGGCATAGGGAGAGCGAGAGAGAGAGAGAGCCTAGTCATCCAATACAAAAACAGCACTTTGTTTCAATGATCAGACTGGTGGATGGTGGCAGCTACGGCCGATTGTTTAGACTGGCTTGAAATAGTCGACCCTAGAAATGGTTTTAACCCTGGTTTGACAGAGGAGTATTAGGAAAAGGAGTCTATTTGTTGCTCTTCCGTTCACCATTATTCCAAAGCCATTTAAATTTGACTTCGCGTGTGTAAACTATGGGGGGTGGGGGGTGGGATCATAACTATTTTTATAAAGCACATCCTTCCCATCTGTCATTCTGGTGACTTCAATTGTCTATCATGCATTGCCACGTAAGCGCACGATGGAGAGATTACCACATGAATAGGAATGAGTGAAAGCTACATTTAACGTGACGCGTTTATGACCCTCAGTTTTGTTTACTCCGCTACATCATTACACGAACAGTCGATATAAAATAGTATTTATTTATTTAAAGCGAACAAATTACAGTCAGTGCCACAGTTTATGAGTCAAAACATGTGACGGGATACTTAATTATTTAATTAAGAGGAAGTAGATGATTTCGGTTCATTCTGCTCACTGTGTAAGAAAAAATTGTGAGCGAGAAACGCGTGAAAACCTGCAGGTGCCTACTCATGTACATAAGAGTTGAAGCATGGGAATGGGACGGTAGCCAATTTCAACTCTAATGGCATCCAGTTTGCAGCATTTTATTTGTACCAAAAATTGGTCTGGTAGAACGTCTGAATGCCAACACTTGAGTGGTTTAATGCACGCTAGACGGAATGACAGCTTTTCTCACCAAAACATAATGGTTCGGAGAGGGGAAGGGTGAACAGAGAATAGGGAATCCTAATGCGTTCAAGTTTTATCGAAGAGTTTTTACCATCAAAATAGGAGAAGAAGCAATTTAATAGTCAACAAATCGATGAATTTTGATTGGTTACAAATGCTACCAAGCGCAAATCGATAACAGCCAATGAACGCATTTCTCCTCCCATAACTACAACTCCAATGCATTGGTGACATAGCTTCGAATAGATGTTGACAGAACTGTTGGATAAGTGGTTCAGGAACCATTAAAGTCAAAGAAATTGACATTGTCTGCTTCAACCATAACTCCAGTAACCTTCAGAAGAAATGAGCAAACAGTACTTAATTGCACAGTTACGTGTAAAATTAGGGATGATTTCCAGAAATTGCGGAATATCAAATGCAAGAAAATCCGGGTAGACTCCACAGATTTTACAGTTCTATGTGTGTTTACATCATCCCACTTCGTGGGCAAATGAATGTGAGAGGAATGGATGAAACATAGCCATTTGGAGAGCCATAAGAGAAGGAGTTTCGGAGGTTCCAAATTTATCTTAGTTTAGCACAATAATGCCATTTGAAAATAAATGATTCGCCTTCCGGCTTGCACTTTCTGCATCCATTTAATATGATTAATGCTTTTCACTCTCATGACAAAATCGCAAAATCTGTTTTGCCGCACCCTAATTAAACAAAATTGCAGTTTGTTTTTCCCCGTTTTCTCACATCGTCGCGCGTTCCATCACACTCTCGATGGCGTGGATGCGTCTGCCACCTCTCCACCACATCCTCACAACTCACAGAGTCGTCATAACAACTGTCAACGCTGCAGTGGTGAAAGCAATGTGTGCTGTTTGGAGCAGGTGCAAGCGAACAAGAATCTCGCCACGTGCGCATTGGTGCCTCATCCGAATGTGGAGGATGGACATTCATCCATGGTGGCACACAACAGATTGCCCGACCGACCGACCGACCGACCGACTGACCCATGACGGTTTCTGAAACCACTCCAAACCCCATGTTCCTTTCAATGTTCACCAATAATTTGAGTGGTCAATTTTAGACTTTTAAGGATGACTGCCATTGAGTCCAATCTTGTCTCAAGCAGATCCGCTGAGAAGATGCCTCCTGATGCGATCATTTTAATTAAGAAACAGTCGATGTTCTGTGTTGAACTTATGGCTGCGAGCTTTGCCAATTGCAATCCGCAGTCAATTCATCCAGTCTTTCTACAGATTAGCTCCTTTTGAGCACTCCACATTTTGTGAGGATTAAATAGAGCTTTGCACCCCTATTTGTCTTCAAAAATTTACCTTAAGTATAATTTTACAAAAATAAACCGCGTGAAACTTAGCCAATCAGGATCCTCTCCAGCTCTATCTTCAAAGCTTTTGAGTTGAAAACGAAGCAACTACCAAAAGGATGCAAGTTTTATTGTTTCCATGACTGACCGACTGGGCAGACGACCGGATTACGCCTGATGTGGATTAGTGTGTCTTTTAAGATCAACGCTTTCGGGTTATTAAATCGCCTTGGCTTTTCATAATCGCCATATTATGATGTGAAATAGACCGAGACCGGAGGTTGAAATCTCTAAAAGCGTTTTTAATTTATTGGACAGTAAATATCTTCCAAGCCTCTACAACTCAACAAAATACATCTGAACAATTTACAAATAGACGGCTAACACTGTGATGAAAAGATGAATGACAAGTGCTCCGCTATTTTTAGTTGCGTGTTAAAAAGGATTGCCACCAAACACTCTCAAAGTGTCTCAAGGACGCAAAAATGGATCATTTCTTAAACCACACACAGTTATTGCAGTTAAAATTGGTTTTTTGCGATTTTCAAATCTGTAGAGATCTTTTGCTGTTGACAAAATAGAAACGACATAAGAAGTGTCATTTGGGTGGGCAACTTGAAGGTTAATCTACCCAATCACTAGTAGACATTAAATACCATTTTCCTGGTGGCTATTAACTATTCTATGATGAGTCACTCCCGAGGGAGGAGCTAATGGCTAACTTGTGCAAAGGTATTTAAAATCTTCTATGAACAGTTGAATTGTACAGATTTTGATCTTACAAGAATACACTAAAATAGTGCGAAAATGCTTTGAATAGGCATGGATTGGGCTTATGGATAAAATGAGGTTTACAAGCTGTAAACCTCCAGCTCAACAATTGATTGGTTGAGATTTTTTTAACTTATCGAATGTGACCAATCAGAGATGAGCTGGTTTAAACTCAAAAGATGAATTCACTTCATCGTAAAATTACGATTCGTAGATCTTTAAATCGGTTTGTGGAAGAGAATAAATTCATTTGGTGGCCTCATTCAGTGTAAATCATATACCAAAAGGGATTTTGGTGCAAGTAAGAACGCAAATTGTTAGGCTTACTAAAACCCAGGTACTCTTGTGGAATTGGGTGGAGTGTAACCTTGTATGTCAAAAGAGGAGAGAGCTACGTAACGTGTTAGTTGTTTGGCTTTCAGTTTTGGTAGGGGAGGGGGGAGGGCCAATTCGAGTTGCTGCCACTGTACCTTCGCCGAGTGGGCTGGTCTTTCATGCGCACCAGTAGCCTTAAGCCTTACTGTATTTAGAGTGCAAGCATTCTTTCGTCTTCAACGAAGTCTCGGGCCGCAACACTTGTTTAAAGCTGGCTAATTTTAACCACTTGCAGAGTTATAACTTAGCCAGTGGAATATTTCAAATTCGAATGGTGTTAACAGTCCATCGGTCGGTTGGTAGAATAACCGATCAAACGATAGAAAATAAGCCTAAATTCTTTTTAACCCAAGAAATCCAAAATTTGAGCAGTATTGCCAACACGTAATTAATGCAAGCTTCTAGCAGGAAAAATTTGGATTCATCGAGGAGCTTGTATTCAACCAAGAATGCGACCGTTTGGAATTGAATCGGTTAAAGACGATAACAAAATATTTAAAAAAGAAAACTAGCACCTCAAGTTCGCTATTTAGGAAACTTCTTTGGATCAGAACTGGAGTTTACCCTTTTTAGAATAAATAAGGAAAATGGCATGACAATATCACATGCATTTGACATCCCGAGCACAGATGGGGAAGTCGGAAAGTTTCCCGTACGTGGCATGGGTAGTTAAGGTGGCACATTTCACATTGTCGCACATTTTACTAGGTCAACATTCGAGCGAATGTAGGAATAAGTCTACAATATTGTTTGCCTTAGTAGATATGCGAGCATAGCTCGCGGTTTACGGTGAGCATGTAGGGCGGTGAATCACTTATTGATGCATCAAACGGGGTAATTGCTCGTAGGGTTTAAACCAGAGGTGACAGTAGACAACTGGGAGGAGCAGTAACCTGTTGAATCGTCCCATTCGGAAGCATTTATGTCGTGTGAGGTGGACCAGTATTCCACTGAAACAACCACGCAGGCAATTCGCCTTAGGTTCAAACAGACTGGCACCTGCTCCTCAGTACCCAAAAGCACATTACCACCATTTACTGACTAATTTTATCACCTCTGACTACTAACTAAGCAATATCTATTTCAATCTTTGCTAAACGAACTCAAATTACCTCAGGAATGGAGGAACACTCACTAATTACTCAGATCGTGTGTTTCCATTGGTCACTGCATCCACTCACTCTGGGGCAACATTTGATTGGTTCAATGACCGTCGGTGAATAAGCTTATGGACTTATAAAGATTGGAATCTGATGAATGGCCATTTCTATTTCTACATGACTCGTGTGGTCACTGTAAAGCCTACTTTAAGTAGGCTCTAACGTAAACGAATTAGAAGGCATACTTATGAGTGGACCTGGTTTCCATTTCAAGTGGAACAACTAACATCGTGTGAAGGCCTGTAAATTACGTTAGCAATCTCACAATCTCACATATGCTGGATAAATTCCTCACATGCAGAGGGCACGTGGAAACTAAGCGAAGGTTCAATCCTTGTGTCGTTTAAAGTACTTCTCTTTGAATTACCAACGTAGCTACTCAAAATGGCCTCGTTTGAATCCCTCTTTGGCTCTTGACTTTTAATCGAAGTAACAATGAAGGAGGAGGAAAGGAGACGGGTGATTCCATGCTTAGCTTTCAATTTTACCCATGCTCAGGTCATTATGAGTTGGTCAGTCTTGAAGGAAATCCAATTAGACCCGTTTACGCATGACCCAGAGCCCCGGATTTTCCAACTCTGGCATCCTGGACCCATTATGAGTGGAGTAGGTGTGAATAGTACTGGATAGGGGATGTAGTGAAGCAGCAGTTAAATTTCGTCAGAAGCGATGGATATCAGTAGCTTACGTAAGTGACATGACATGAGCGTAGCGTTGTCATCTTCGAGGCGAACGCTTTGAATCATTCGGGCGTAATGCTACTTCAGTGATTAGTGACCATTAAAAGGGGCACGTGATTCGGAGTAGTTGAACTGTTACCATTTGGTTGGATGTTCTGTTGTGCGTCACTACCGATTGTACCAAACACCAGGCTTTGTTTTGCAATGGCAGCCATCAAAGGCTGGAAGATGACGCATGACTCTGATGTTTGGCGTTTAAAATTGACCACTCAAGTTG
>MIEF01006942.1:0-15182 GCA_001870725.1 Taenia solium
TCATCGTGGGAGAGGAGGACTAAGAAATGCGCATTTGCTGCACCGAGTGCTACACAGAATTGATGGTACTACAAGAAGACATGCGCTCGAATCTCGATGGCTTGCACGGTTAGCTCGTGGGTGCTTCTCGCAGCACTGATTACGTTGTGATAGCTGACACGGGAGGCTGACCATGGGGAGCGTCGGGGACGACGCTGGAAAGAAGAGAGAGGCTGTGTAATACTTTGTTTGTTCGAACTGCCGGTTTCGGTCACTTGGGTGGCCATCTTGTACTAGCCGATTGGCCAGCCTTTGGGCCGTGCCAACGGCTCCCAAGCCCTTTGTTTCCAGGATATGTATTCTGCCCCAGTACTATGCCTTCTTTTACTTTAAAGGGAATCTCGGGACGCTACAATGAAAACCACTAAATCTTCATGTAATAAATGTTTGAGTAAATAAATCGCTATTTCTAGCAAGAAAATGAGTACCGCCGTTGACAAAACGCCGCACTAAGCATTACCAATCAAGTTCATTTTACCCCACAGAATTTCAGGTGAGATTTGATTTGTTTTAATGGTAGGAGCATGAGCGGAATATGGCATCGATAGCTGCCGGCAGGTGTATTTATGGAAAAAGCAGAAGGCAGGACTAAAGTTGGTTCAAACAAATCGTGGATATTTGAAAGTGTAAAATAACAAACAGGTGAAGGACAAGCGCATTTTCCTTACCTTGGCCTATGAACCTATCTACTGTTTAAGTCACGATGAGGGAAGCTCGATGTGAAAATTTTGTGGTTGAAAGTTAAAATGCGATAAAAAATAGAAAAACCTGAATAAATCGTAACTTTGATGGTTTTAAAGTAAAGCAAAAATTTAGGTTGATTTTACCAGACTTTCTAATGATGACAATATTAGCTGCATGAACGACTGCGATTTCATCTTCATTGACGAAAACTCTAGTTTTCATTGGTTTGTTGCGTGGTTTTAGTGCTTCTTGTCCTGTTAACCTTGGAGTTTACTAGGCTTGTCTGTTTTTATCTGTAGGGGTAGGTGATGAACTTGAAATCGCATGTAAATCCTGTTACAAGTTTAGTTGATAGGCACAGCAGCTACCTCTGTTATTTCTCGCAATATGTGGCATTATACTTACAATGTTTCTAAACATGCATTATTTTGCATTGTACTGTGTTTTCTTGAAATCAATTGCTTTTGTTGTGCCATGGGGAAAGCAAATCTCAGATTTGTGCATTCATAGGCGTCTCTTGCTTACTTAGAATAAGTTAGCTGTCCTTGTGATAATGGGTTGGGCGAATTGCACTGGAGAGCTTATAGAAATTTTTAAGCTTCGCTTTACAGAGTTTGTGTCATTCTTGATCGATCAGTTCGTGTTTTGAGGTTTGATGTATAATGTCTACGATTTTCTAACTGCTTGTCGTGTTATTTTTGTATGCTGCACTTGTTCCTTTAGTTTGGGCTTTTGGGCGCCATGGTTCCATCATTTCGAATTGTGGTCATCTACGGCAGTCAGACAGGCACAGCGCGCGGCATTGCGGAAAGACTTGCCTTACAATGCTGCAAATTGCTTCGGCTTCGCAACTACCCAGCCGACTGTCCCACTTCGCTTATTCACCTCTGCTGCGCTAACGACTACACACCTCTGCAGCAGCTAGCACATGAACCTGGCCCTGTCGTTTTTGTTTGCTCCACCACCGGATGCGGTGATCCTCCCGACAATATGGCTACTTTTTGGCGCAAACTCATGAATGTTCGCCTTCCCGAGGGCAGGACTTTTCCTACTTCCCTTCGGTTTGCCGTTCTTGGCGTTGGAGATTCTTCTTATAAGCATTACAACTACGTGGCGAAGAAGCTTTACCGACGTATGGTTCATTTGGGGGCCTCTCCTCTCCCCGTTTCAATGGCGCTGGCTGACGCCGAACAAGATATTGGATTAGGCCTGGCCGATGAATCTGCAGCTGAAGGTCTTGTGGCCTGTCTTCAGCGTTTTATGCCTTCTTTGTGGAACACTGTACTTAATCACTATTCCGAGTCTGTACAACCCATCGGTTCTCTTGCTTTCCCAATTGCATGGGATGCTCTAGAATCATCAGAATTCATTGCCTCTTTGCAACCCAGATTCCTGGTGCGTCGAGTACGAAAGATTGAGTGTGGTGAGCTCAATCTGATTAATGGCAATCATTACCGTAACGAGGAGGTACTTACGGACATGATAGAGACAACAGTAGCCAGAGACGATGCTCTTTTCAAGACACCTGCAATGCCATCGGCTGCCACTTGGTTTGTAATCAGGGCTAATGAACGCATAACACCGAGTAATTATTATCAGGACACACGGCTTATTAGGCTGGAAGCCGAAGTAAGGGCTCTTTTTAACCGCCTTTGGTATTTTTTATATTGGTATCGGAACTTCAAATGATTTTACGAACGTTTTTCTAGAACTCGGATATCTAGACCTGATTATTCCTTTTTTCGAAACGGCATCACTTGTTACAGTTAGCACTTACTATTTCCCATACTGAAGTGTGGATAAGTATGGAGCATTTTCACATTATTTCCACCTTACATGGTTTTTCTCACGATGAAGGCTTGTGCTTGTGGCTATTCAGGTATTTGCCCTCAATTAATTTACTAGAATAGATGTGGAGTTGTCACGAACCGTTGTGCTCTGTAATGCTTATTTACTTGTTGTTTTGATTTCTTTATGGATATGACGGCAATTTTCCGTGCCTAATTCAGTTATTGTCACCTTACTGCGCTCACTCAAGGCAGCACTCCAATTGGTCAGGATTTATTGCTAAACGGATTAGCTTAATAGGGGTTATGAGACTGGTTTCCTCTGTGGGCAATCAGTGATTGTTAAGTGCAAAATTCTTTATTCGATCAATAACCTCGCTGTTCACTAATATTTGTGGGCCAACTCATCGAATAACATTTGATTCAGTCATACAAAGCAGGCTAGATAGTCGGCCCACATGAATTCCATGACCGTCTACTATGCGGAATCACCTTTTGGCCGATGTTCATTATTCTTTTACGAAATTATTCGGTAACTCGTTGAGTCATATGCCATCGGTTGAATTATGAGTTTGGAACCCCATGAAAGTATTTAAAATCCAGTTTAATTACTTGCTTTTTTGAGGAGCTCTCACGACTACATGGTTTCGGAAGTTGGATGATGAAATGATATGGGCTCTCTATTTGTAGTTTCCAATTGTCGCCTCTAATGTCCGAAGAGTTTTCGTGAGTCTGCCAAGGAATAATTCTAAGTCATTTACATTATTTCAGAATAAGGATTTGCCGCTTGACTTCCTTCCGGGCTGTGTCCTCCAAGTTCAGCCTAGAAATCTAGCGGAAGATGTGTTAGGGTTTTTCAAAGTCACTGGTCTCGATCCCAACTTGCGCATCTCTGTCCGAACGTTGACGAAGGAGCTGCATCCTGGTCAACATATTGTTTCCTTCACACTACCTGGTCGTCTCGAGCAGGTCTGCTCCTCCGATGGCATCTCTCTCGCCTGGCTTGCGACGCACTACTTCGACCTCAACTCTATTCCCACACGCGCATTCTTTTCAGAATTTGCTGCCGCCCACAAATGGCGTCCTACGGGCACTAAAAATGACGAGCGCGTCGCAATGGAATACGACCGACTGAAGGAGCTCGGCCAGGCCTGCACACCTGACGCCGTAGACGACTTCTACGACTATGTAAACCGGCCTCGCAGAAACCTAATTGAGGTCCTTGGGGACTTCCCTTGCACCACCTCCTTCATCCCTGCTGAACAGTGGATCAACATTCTCCCCGGCCCTCCACTCTCACGACCCTATTCCATCGCTTCCGCCTCACCCACCGTCGAGCTACTCGTTGCCGTAGTGACTTACCGAACGCGGATGCTAACTCCGAGACGGGGTTTAGCATCGACCTACTTAGCACGCGGTAAGGTTGGCACACGCGTGTCAGCTTGGATATCCCGTCCCTCTTATGGCTTTGATTTCTCCTACAATCTTTCGTCCGTCCCGCGGCCTCCTCCATGCATCCTCATCGGACCTGGCACCGGAGTGGCCCCCTTCCGTGCCTTTATACAATACCAGCACAAATCCTCACCGCAGGCCTTTAATGTCCTCTTCTTTGGATGTCGCTTCTCGCACCGTGATTTTTACTTTGAGGAGGAGTGGCGAGCCTTGGAGGCGAAGGGCTGCCTGAAGCTGGTGACGGCCTTTTCGCGCGAGGGTGGGCGCCTTACTACTGCTAAGAATCGCACCTATGTGCAGCACCGAATTCGCGAGAACCCTGATTTGGTATGGTCGGTATTGGGCGAGGCTCGGGGCAGCGTGTTCATCGCAGGTAATGCGAAAACCATGCCAGCTGCAGTGCGTGAGGCCGTTATCGAGGCGGCCAAAAGGGGCGGTGGGCTGTCCGAGTACGAAGCTGAATCGTTTGTCAGTAATCTTGAGAGCTCAGGGAGGTATCAAGCTGAAGTCTGGATGTGATATAATGCGCCTTTCAATGTTGTGTAAATATATAGAAAAAAATTTCGCCCACCGACTTCCTTTTGTCTACGCGATCTGTTTGTGCGACTGCTTGTGTGAATCTGAATTAAACCCCTGCATATGCTTAATAGTGATAAATAGGCAGGTGTTCATGCTTTTAAGTGCCTTAACGTGCTCACACTCATGTTTATTGTTGCTTCAATCGTCTTCTGATGCTCATTGCTTTTGCTAGCGTGAATGACATTGGCTTCCAGTGTGTATAGCTTCTTTACCCTTTGGCTGCATTGAACTGCATGAATACCTCAATCCTAAACAAGTTCATTAGTTGCATAGTTGTACCATTTTACACTGAATGAGTGTTGGGCTCTGTCGCACTTCTTGTGGTTTTATCAGAGGCTATTTTACAATACGGTAAAAATTTGTGACCTGTATCAATGCAATACCCTTGTCTGTTCTTTGGGGCGCAGTCAAATAAATCACATATTCCAAGTATTTTGGCAATGACCGGTAGGCTTTCAATTTTAATTGAAAATGGAAACTTGAGTCTGATAAACTATTTAATTGTTGAAAGCTAGTTCCATTTGCTTACGTCTATTCTTTATTTCATGTATGTGCGAAACCTCTGAAACTTGTATGACATTTGTGAAAGTTGAGTGGCATAACGCTTTTAAGCGTTATTCGAAAGGATGTTTAGGTGATAGGTGTATGCTATAGGCATTTTTGGCTTCACTATTGAGCCTTTTGCGCTATCTCTTGGACGCTTTGGTCTACAATTCACCGTAATATTGCTATGCCTTGCTTTTTAATGTCATCCATTTCCTTTTAATTGTTGTACCTCTGTCAAAAAACAGCAAATTTTATTTTATCGTCTTCCGAGTTCGACAAAATGCGCCATTAGTGTGTGTGCCTTACTCCAATTAGTCCTGCCAAATCGATGTTCCTAGTATGCACCCTACTTCCCAGAAATTTTAGTCGTTCATGTGTGCCGCACGGGGCAGCCAATCGCATCATCTCTCCGCGTTCTTGAACTGGATGCTATATGTGCACTTTGTGATAGTTTCGACAAAATCTTGTGTCTTGAAAACCTCTCACCTTACTAATGTAACGACTCAGGTGCTTTTCTCCAACATTTCTCTTTTGTTTTTCTTTAGAGTAAATCGGATGTCAACGATTGTGTCTGGTTGTCTCTTTGGTCTACGAGAGTTCTCTCGCGTTCCTCTTAGTCTTTGGCGTATGCACAAACAGATAAAAAATACCTCCTCCTCTTCGAGAAGCAGGGGCTTAGTTGCTGATTCCCTGATGCAACCTTATTATGATCAGGCTCTCCGCAGACAAAAGATATCCGCCGCCACGGGAGGAAGACGAGGATCTCCTTCACAGATCACTGAAAGTTCCCATCGTTCTTCTCTCGATCACTCGTCCTTGGCCTACCCACACGTTAACATCCTGAATCTTTTCGGTCAGATATGGCTCCTCAACGTGCTGGTGGTTGTTGTAAATATCATTTTGTGATAGTTCTAACTATTTGTAGACTTTTTTGTGATTCCATCTACGATCTCCTTTTCTTCCACTGCCTAGTATTAAAAATCGCCTTTAGTTGCAATCATCCAGAGTCTTCTTAAGCTCTTTACTTGAGTTTTGGCTTTGCCTGTTTGCTAACATGAAATCGCTTTGTTTGTTGGTAATGATGATCATCTGTTTGACACGGAAACATTGACTTGAACCTCCAAGTTTTGAACTGTTAGAGCTCAGACTTGCTTTATGTTTTCCTGCCGGCTCGTATTGGTAAAGTGGCGCTGAATTTATGAAGCAGATCACCACCGTATTTTTGTGGAATCCCTTAGCTCGTAGTTTGTTTTTCTTTTTGGTTTATGTTGAAGGAAAAAAGAGGCTAGAACTAGACAGACCAGTGACGCAGAGACGTGCTTGGTTAACAGAGGTATTGATAGTGGTAGACATTATTTGAGATATTGTTGGCGGTGAGTTGATCGTGCAAATAGTAATAGCGGCATCAACGACAACTCATCCGTCCAGTTTTTCCATTGACAGTAGACCAGATAAAAGGGAATGGCACGTCTCGTGTAGCACTCACTCGGGAGCCTTAAAACTATTATGCAACAGTTGCTGGAATAAGTGACCAGATCAAATACATGACTGCGTCCTGATGATATTCAATGGAATAAGTTCAAACGAAAACCGTGATGCAAACAGCATAATTTACAAAGTACCTATTTGTAAACTCAGTGCTGTTACAAGCTCAGACGATTGGAGGGCTTGCGGATTGACCAGCCTAGATACGGCGCTACAAAACGACTCTTAACTTTCGCATTTTATTAAAAATAAACTTGAGTGGTTGCTCCCTTATGAGGTTTTGTACGTTTAAAAAAAATAGAACGTTCTGGTTTCGAATTTGCGCCTAGAGAGTAACTGCCTGTGAATAATTGCAAAACATGGAATTTCGCAGTTCGTGCTTTGCACATTTATTGAAGCGCCAGTAAAGGTGTAAGTCTGCATCATTCTGACCTCTTTTTGGCACGTCTTGACATATTCGCAAGCCGCTCAAGAGCATTCGTCTGTGAAAGAAACCCATGACCGGTAAGGTCTTTACGAGAGCATTTACTTTCGGGTGCCTCAGTTATCCATAGAAAAATATCATACTGACTATGTGCGCAGGGTGCTTGTCAAACACTCTTCACATGAGTACCAATCTTCTTTATCAGTCTTATTCACATTTCATGAGTGTGAGTGCGTTTCGCTCACTTCTCTTTGAAAGAACTTTTATCCTGCAGATGTTTACTTCATTTTAATTACGAGGCTACTTTGTTAAACATGTATAGGTTGATATTTATTTCCTATACTTTAGGTCTTGTGGCTATTTTCCAACATCTTCTCTTCGATTGGGCAGAGTGTGATAGGTATGGTCACTATCCCTCATTTCATCATTGTTGAGTGCGTGAAAGCGCATTCCTTATGGTTGGGCGGCATCACCAATGACTTAATCTCTTTTCGATAAACAAGAAGCTGAAGCTGCGTCAGGTAAGACTCGTTCCTTGGGCTCTAGTAAATCGTATAGAAATACGCTTTTGTGTATGGTGGCATTCCACATAACTGAGCTACTTTGTAGAAGCTAGTGGTCCTGGTTGCGCAAATGTTATCGTAAAAGCAACTGCTGGCCTCCTAACTTCCGATCTGATTGGTGTTAGTTTGCACCTTTCGAACTGCCCTTTGAGTGTGGAAATGGCTACCATGGTCAGTGTTTGGTTTAGAGCAAGGTTTTATAAAATTAATCTTCGACTTTGGTTTCTTGCTGAGAACAAAAGACCTACTTATAGTTCTATCTGTCATTGGATTATAATTCAGTTTAGAAATCATCAGTTCTCGAGATGAAAAATAACTGTGTAATGAAAAGTGTTTTGGGGAGGAAAAGAGTATTCTGCTTTGTTTAAAAAAAATTGTCCATTGTTTCTTGTTGAGCCTTCGAAACAGCTGTAGATTTTACACAGATCGCTAGGTGAAAGCATCTTAACTTTTATTAGGCAAAGCAATGAAATGCGCGTGTTATGTGCATTATTTGCCTAATGTTTGATTTTAGGACAATGGTTCTGGCGTTTTTTAATCGTCCGGTGCATATGTGTCTTTAGTACTTGTCTTTTCGGAGGCCTTACCTTCACCTTGACGACAGTGGTCTCCCTCGTGCATATAAAGGTTAGTCCTTCGCCTGTCATTCGTCCGAACGCTGACTGACTTTGGTTCTATCATGACACCACATGTCACACTTCAAGATGACAAATACCACAATGCATTAATTGGGACGTAAAAGGCAAACCAGTGGACGAAAGATTTATTTCTGCCTGAGCAACTGATTTTTGAGTCCCATGCTCAAAAGCATAGTAAGGTCTTTTCATTATTGAAACCAACTAGAAAAGGATGTGGTAATAGACTGGATAAGCAGTGGAAAGTTGTTGCTTACCATTAGTGGAAGGATGGAGATTGGCCGATCTGAAATTCCCTCACTTGGAAAACATATTGAGATTGCTGCCTTTTTGATCCCGATAAAGCGGTAAATCAGCCCGTATTCATATGTTGTGCTAACTAAATTGAGCTGAAGATTCTTCTATCCCTTGAAGACACGGATGATATTGTTTCCCTTTTTATAGTGAAAATTTAATTGTGTACCGAAACTTTGCACGATGCTGAAAATTGGAATGTAATTCTCAAAAGTACGGAAGAGTTTGACTGGTTTTTTGGGGCTTTTTCCTCCTTGTACACACATCCCTTTGGGCTCACTTACATCCCATAGCAAAGGGCCGTTCATTGTGCAGCGACCGTCCTTGTAACTACCTCGGACATTCTCTGCTGTTGTCGCTATCCAGCTGACGCCAAATAATACGTTCTTTTTCGTGCAGAAAGGCTGAAGTATAGTCTCTCGATTCAGCAGAGGCGTAATTTTGATATTGTGTTAAATAGTGAAGACGTTTCCTACAGGGGCTTGTTGGTAGTTTTTATCACTGCATTAGCTACTCTCTGTCAATTTCCTCGTGTTGACCAGTTTTGATGCTTCGTTTTACCTTGATTAATGGTTTTTATAGACATATCCCCTGATTTCTTCTTAAACATACCCTGAACGTCAGTGTTGAAAGTTTATTTAATTGATGTTACACACCTCCATACCTATGACCCGACTTATTGTGGAAGGTCGACTGGATTTAAAAGTAGGCCCATCTCGAAGTCGAAGGTTCATCTCAATGTGTTCCTGCGCGAGATGAATATGCACTTATAAATGACCTTTCACATCCTTGTGCCAAGCGTTGGTACTTGCTTAGAATGCTGCTATTTCCGTTTTTTTTGATATTCATTGCATAGCTTTAGGGACAAAAATAGGCATCTTCCCTCCCTTTAAGAGTGCACGTGTTTTGCTACTGGTAAAGGCCAATTAAACTGGAAAATCTCGAACCACCTCCCAGTAATATCCAGCCCGCAGTTTCTTTTAGTTATAAATACTCGGTTTAATTCTGGTTTGTTCAAATCCTAGGTTTTCGAAGTTTCCACTTTAGGGCTATCCACTTCATCGTTCAGCTATCAATCGCAATTAAACCCGCGCACTTGGCATTTCTTGTTCATCCACTTCAATACGAGGAGGGAACTGTGTAGCGATTTCGATTTAATATGCGCTCTGAGAACTTAGCTTTTGTCTTTTAAATGCATCTAATATTTTCGTGAAATTCTTTAACTTTTTGGGTGCCACAAGAGCCCTTAGAGGGATTGCGAAATTGCTGCAAGTTTTTATTCTCGTTTTACCGTTGTTCTCGGCAGGCTCCGGTTACCGTCTCATGTACATAACCGCCTTCAAAATTGGGGTATTTGCTCGTTAACTAAGTGGTTGTTTAACGCTGTGGCTTTTTTTGCTGCAAAAATGCATACAACGAGTGGACATTTGGCGTCCGGCTGCGCTCTGGGCAAAGTCTTGTCTGCCCACGCTTAGGTGGGTGTAAAACTTGGGGCAAATTAGCCACCTTAAGCCTCCTAGCAGTTGTGCAGTTCACTGGAATCTTTGACTATCTGCTGCTTCCCTACTCATTCCTTCAGCTTTTCAGTCAAATCATAAATTTGGTAGATCAATTCTTTATTCGTATTAACAACTATCTAGTTTCGTTAACAATCTTTGCATCCTTGCTAGACAAAAACAAGCTTTAACAAATTATGTTTGGGTTCGCTTCAAATCCCAATTATCATTAGCCATCTCCAATTCGAAACGGAACTTTGAAAGTCCGTCGCTGCCTCTAACCCCGTTTCCACTATTGTAATTGTGGTAATTCTGGCTGACCAGCACTCCTAGTCTTGTGGACCTATTCAAAATAAGTATACAGAGTTGTGTTAGAGATAAAAATTGTTTTTTGTTAACTGTAACGCACTTGCCTTGGGAGTCAACTCCTCCAGAAATTACCTTCACACCTTTTGATTGGCAAGTAAAAGTGTATTTCATTCTAGCAAGCATTACTATTCCGCTGTCCCCCGTGGGAAGAAGACACGACTTCGCAAACACCGCTTAAAGTTATCGTCGAGATTGTTGGTTTATCAAATAAAAACGGCGGATTTTCTTGTTTTTAGCACGGAATTACACTTTACGGGGTAATTGTCGACATGAGAAATAAGTTTTAAATTGCATATTTTCTGAATAAGTCTGAAGACTTTTGAGAAATGGTGGCAGTCACTCGGGGGAGTGCTGTTAGTTGTACATAAGTTATTCTGAACTACAGTTGCTGATTTTAGGGGCATAGTACCTGTCTAACCACACGAGCAGTTTAGCGACTTATGTTCTATTGCTTGTCGTTAGCTGCCCCAGTACTGCCTAAGAACTTCCCACTCGTTAATGTAGAGGATATGCGATGCGATAACCGCCGTCCGACAGCAGCGTTTTTCAGTAGGCTGTCGAAGCACCGAAGCAGCAAGCAGACGCCTTCGAGAAACCTCGACAGTTCGCAGCTCGAGTGACACATCCTCTGCTACACCTCCGTCAAGTGCCTCCACCAATACTTTCGCTGCTGCAGCCGCCCCCTCCTATGGCATCGGCAAGCAGTTGATGGACTGTGTCTATTCCATGGTATTCTTCCTGATCTACCGCGGGCAGGTGAGATTTAGCCCTTGTAAACGTATTTTTTTAAAGCGTGTTTTGGCACTTAACGAAAAAGGCTGCATGGGCACCTGTGAAGGTGGGCAATTTGCGAAGTCTCGGATATGCTGAAGCTAGTAGGCAATTGCCTATTACCTAGACGAAGGAATTAGAGTCCCGCCCGTTCTCTATTTCAGTGGATTCTTCTTACAATCCTCATGCCTCACTACTTCAGCAAGATTATCATTCACTCAGTCACTCTGGGTTTCACCTACGCCTGCTACGCATTCGAATATTACGCTCGGCAGACATCCAGTGAGCTTCATTCAACCATCAGCGTTATTTTTGTCCTTTAGCTTTGCATTATTCGATGACAATCTTTTGTGTCTTCCCTTGAAAAGGTTCCAAAATTGTCTTTTCTAAACTGCTGGTCAAATTAATGTTAGTGCACATTTATTCAAAGAAACGGGGAAATATTCTGTGCTGGTGCAATTGTTTCTGAAGACTTATCACCTATAAGTAATGCTGCTGATCAAAACATGTGATTGTATCAGAGAGCCTTTTATTACACCTTTACAAATTAACAATGTTTGTTTGCCATTATGCAACACTAGGATCGTGCATGGTATAGTACGAATTCAGAGCATGTTGACTAGCAAAATAACTCCGTCAGTGTTGGCTAAAAGCAGTGTTAGCATTCCAAATTTAACAAAAACGTTTCTATTTCCTTCCCCACCAACTAAAATATGTTTCTTCTAAATGCAGCGTAATACCAGTAGTCCAAACGCGCAAACCTCATTCAGGATATCAATCTGTCGCATTTCATTTATCAGTGCATGAATAGTTTTCACCCATTCCGAATCAATAGTTAAATTTGTGTTATACACATAAATAAAAAAGAAACCCAACATTATGTTCGGTCCGGGGATCCTATTTTAGATGTCACAGCGGAAATTCTCCTCACGCAAGTGATTACATACTGGCCGGTATTCGTCGGCTACGGATTGCCCCTCGGGACACTGGACGCACTGTCTTCCGTCTCCATATGGAGTGAATTGTTGTTTGCCATACTATACCCCATTTTGATAGTAGGAGCATTCCAAGTCCCCTGGTCCAAAGGTCTCGATCCAAAGCACCATCGTGTTTCACTGCGTCTGCGTTCCATGGTTGCCCTCTCAATGAAACCGGCTCTCTATGGCACCAACATCCTCATTTCTCTCTTCGCATCGCGCCTCAGCTACCGATTCACACTATCCCATCGCAGCACTGACAAAATCGATTCAATTCAACCTCGAAAGAGCACAGAAAATCCCGCTGACACTACCATTTAAATCGATGCTACTATTGATACTAGCTTGGTGTGCATCGCTATTTCATTGTCAATTTTGGGAATGAGAATTATTGAAGAAAAAAGACCTTCTGGACTTACTCATAATCTGGTTCGATTCCCAGTGGGGGGTTGGCTTTCATTTCAGCGAAATCATGCAAGAAGACGAGTGAGGGAGGTGTCAGGCCCACAATTGGCGGTGCTCGTTGGACGGAAGGCAGAGCACCCAAGGGACAGACATGGCCTTTCCACTCCGGGTAAATTGATGTGGCGTCGCTGGCAAATGCGGAAACAGTGTTCAACTTACTTCCATTCCACTCGCACAAAAGCTTAAAGGGGAAGAGATAATAAATAAAATCGTATTCGTGTTGATGAAGGCCCACCTTTTGTTTTGGCACGGATTACTCAAATGCGAATTTACTTAAACCATTGTTTGCACGAATCACTGCAGCAGCTCACCTGCGCTCAGTCGTCTGCTTAAAGGTGAGGCGATGGAGGTTGGATGTGATTCGTCACCGTCGCGACCCAGAACAGCGTTCGGCGATGACGTCATTGCTGATTATTCACCAGTCAGGGCGAATTTTTCTCCCCCCAGACACGGTAGTGCTTTTTGGAAACGGCGGAGAAGGAGCTTTGTGAACACCTCGTCTTCCGAGGAATTGGAGCGCATTAGGGCGTTAGGAAAAAGGCTAATTCGTGTTGACTCGGCGATCGAGCCATACCTCGACTTTCGTCTTAGTTTTGCTGAGGACATGGTGAGAGGTTCACTTATACTGGTTAACCGAAGGCGTCTCTCAAAAAGCCTATCTGCTAGTCCTAGTACGCTATTTGGGCCAAGCGAATCGGAAGTGTCGACATCTGGGAAGAAGCAGCGTGAAGATGTGGTAAATGATCTCAATCAAAGATGCTATGCTTGTCTGTTTGAACGAGTCGCCTCAGAAGTTGAAAGGGTTGTCATGTGCGAGGAGACGACACCTCCGTTGGGGCGAATGGAGTCTTTCAATCGCTACACTTGTGTGCATCGCGATGATAAGGTGGAGGCTCTGGACCTAGCGAATCACCCGTTGTTGTTCAATGGATCGAGGTATGTTGGCTCAATATTATTGTTTCATTGATCTTTAGCCTAGTTAAGCTATACTCCACGATGCATGAGTTATGTCGAACAAATGATGCTATAATTTATAAGGCACGACATCGCCTGACTGGTGTTGTGTACTGTATTAAACGGTCAGTGCGTCTGTCTTCTTCGATGGGCCGTAGCAAAGATAGCCTCTTGAATGCGCTGAATGAATCTCAGGCGCTGAGTGCATTGAGGCACACAAATATTGTTCGATATTACAACTCGTGGATCGAGTCAGGCTCACTGTTTTTGCAGCTAGAATACTGTCTTGGAGGAAGCCTACTTGACTGCCTTCAAGAAGTAGCGCTAATCCACACCGCGACTTCGGCGTCGCTGGGTGCTGATGGCGATGGTAGTGGCAGTGGTGAGTACCGGATGCGAGCCCTCGACTTTCGCCAGCCAGCCTCAAGAGTTGTTTCGGACGCGGTTCTTACCAAGTTATTAAGTGATATTGCCAATGCACTGAACTACATACA
Organism: Taenia solium; assembly: GCA_001870725.1. Taxonomy (NCBI): domain Eukaryota; kingdom Metazoa; phylum Platyhelminthes; class Cestoda; order Cyclophyllidea; family Taeniidae; genus Taenia; species Taenia solium. The sequence continues at coordinate 14,015 of MIEF01006942.1, forward strand.
CACAAAGTGGTGCATGGCGCACAAGAATGTGGGATTGAGGACCATTTTGGTTCAGCTGAAGCCGCAGACTGTTTGCAAGGCCCTCAGGTCGGACAAGGAGATGGAGAAAGCTCGGGAACGCTGTCACAGGGTGAGTTCATTGTGATTGCATAACTAAGCTGCATGGCGCAATCTAAGGTGATCCAGTGGGATGATTGGATGGAAGGGCCAGCCAATAAGTGGTAGACCGTTCTGGCTCTCGAATATTGAACAGAAAGTGGGTGCTTGGAATGGGGTTGTAATTGCTTCAGTAAAGATGCGTGTGCCTACCTTTTTCAGCTCCTCCTGTTAGGCGAAAGTAACGATTTGGATTTCAAGTTGGCGAGTTTTGGTGGGGCGTCGCGAATGAGTGAGGCGGAGGACGCTCGTGGTGTTGATGTGTACGATCTCGCCGTGACACTCTGTCTTGTGGTGAGCGTTAGTTGCTGGTATCTCTTCTGTGAGCCGTGTTGTGTTAATGCAATTTGTGCTTGTAGGCTAGGGGATCAGGGGTTTCACTTGCTGATAACGCGTTGAATGGGGTAGGTCCCTCCAACGTCCCTCCTTCCCTTCAACCGATTTTGCAGGTTCGTTTTGTGTCAACAGTGGAGACTGTCACCAGAGCTCTCTTTTGTCATAGTCTATGGCGTTCGGTTCTTTGTTTCTAGCTAATGCTGAAGCCGTTGGCTGCGGATCGCGTGACCGCATCAGAGGTGCTAGAATACCTTGTGGCGACCCGCAATGGTGAGCGAGTTCATAGCAAGGGGTGCTATTATTGTTGCATTATTTGGAGCCACTCTTAGTCCATATTTTAGGATCCGGTGGCGGGACTGCAGAGATGGATGTCTGCTAGGAGCTGTTGTGGAGCATCGTGTTTGGATTGCACAACTACACCCTTATATCTCCCCTTCGGTGTTGACGGTGTGTGATTTTTGGATCGTGCCTACTGTAAATTTAAATAGACTTGTCAACGAGTGTCACCATTCTCGATGCGGGATGGACGGTTGTTGTGTTGGGGTGAGACTTCTCATGAGAGGCAAGGGTGGGCGGTTTGTCTATGGTACGTGGCGTTAGGTCTTTGCTGAGGGGCAGTGGGGTCCGCAGCGCTGCACGTGTTGGGGCGGTCACGACAACCCCGATCTCCGCTTCC